>OY804590.1:84634759-84931759 GCA_963680875.1 Bathymodiolus brooksi
ATCTTTTGACAATAAGCTGACCTGATGAATGGTATTTTAGTACTTTTTCCAATCTTTTGGCAATAAGCTGACCTGATGAATGGTATTTTAGTACTTTTTCCAATCTTTTGACAATAAGCTGACCCGATGAATGGTATTTTAGTACTTTTTCCAATCTTTTGACAATAAGCTGACCTGATGAATGGTATTTTAGTACTTTTTCCAATCTTTTGACAATAAGCTGACCTGATGAATGGTATTTTAGTACTTTTTCCAATCTTTTGACAATAAGCTGACCTGATGAATGGTATTTTAGTACTTTTTCCAATCTTTTGACAATAAGCTGACCTGATGAATGGTATTTTAGTACTTTTTCCAATCTTTTGACAATAAGCTGACCTGATGAATGGTATTTTAGTACTTTTTCCAATCTTTTGACAATAAGCTGACCTGATGAATGGTATTTTAGTACTTTTTCCAATCTTTTGACAATAAGCTGACCTGATGAATGGTATTTTAGTACTTTTTCCAATCTTTTGACAATAAGCTGACCTGATGAATGGTATTTTAGTACTTTTTCCAATCTTTTGACAATAAGCTGACCTGATGAATGGTATTTTAGTACTTTTTCCAATCTTTTGACAATAAGCTGACCTGATGAATGGTATTTTAGTACTTTTTCCAATCTTTTGACAATAAGCTGACCTGATGAATGGTATTTTAGTACTTTTTCCAATCTTTTGACAATAAGCTGACCTGATGAATGGTATTTTAGTACTTTTTCCAATCTTTTGACAATAAGCTGACCTGATGAATGGTATTTTAGTACTTTTTCCAATCTTTTGACAATAAGCTGACCTGATGAATGGTATTTTAGTACTTTTTCCAATCTTTTGACAATAAGCTGACCTGATGAATGGTATTTTAGTACTTTTTCCAATCTTTTGACAATAAGCTGACCTGATGAATGGTATTTTAGTACTTTTTCCAATCTTTTGACAATAAGCTGACCTGATGAATGGTATTTTAGTACTTTTTCCAATCTTTTGACAATAAGCTGACCTGATGAATGGTATTTTAGTACTTTTTCCAATCTTTTGACAATAAGCTGACCTGATGAATGGTATTTTAGTACTTTTTCCAATCTTTTGACAATAAGCTGACCTGATGAATGGTATTTTAGTACTTTTTCCAATCTTTTGACAATAAGCTGACCTGATGAATGGTATTTTAGTACTTTTTCCAATCTTTTGACAATAAGCTGACCTGATGAATGGTATTTTAGTACTTTTTCCAATCTTTTGACAATAAGCTGACCTGATGAATGGTATTTTAGTACTTTTTCCAATCTTTTGACAATAAGCTGACCTGATGAATGGTATTTTAGTACTTTTTCCAATCTTTTGACAATAAGCTGACCTGATGAATGGTATTTTAGTACTTTTTCCAATCTTTTGACAATGAGCTGACCTGATGAATGGTATTTTAGTACTTTTTCCAATCTTTTGACAATGAGCTGACCTGATGAATGGTATTTTAGTACTTTTTCCAATCTTTTGACAATGAGCTGACCTGATGAATGGTATTTTAGTACTTTTTCCAATCTTTTGACAATGAGCTGACCTGATGAATGGTATTTTAGTACTTTTTCCAATCTTTTGACAATGAGCTGACCTGATGAATGGTATTTTAGTACTTTTTCCAATCTTTTGACAATGAGCTGACCTGATGAATGGTATTTTAGTACTTTTTCCAATCTTTTGACAATGAGCTGACCTGATGAATGGTATTTTAGTACTTTTTCCAATCTTTTGACAATAAGCTGACCTGATGAATGGTATTTTAGTACTTTTTCCAATCTTTTGACAATAAGCTGACCTGATGAATGGTATTTTAGTACTTTTTCCAATCTTTTGACAATAAGCTGACCTGATGAATGGTATTTTAGTACTTTTTCCAATCTTTTGACAATAAGCTGACCTGATGAATGGTATTTTAGTACTTTTTCCAATCTTTTGACAATAAGCTGACCTGATGAATGGTATTTTAGTACTTTTTCCAATCTTTTGACAATAAGCTGACCTGATGAATGGTATTTTAGTACTTTTTCCAATCTTTTGACAATAAGCTGACCTGATGAATGGTATTTTAGTACTTTTTCCAATCTTTTGACAATAAGCTGACCTGATGAATGGTATTTTAGTACTTTTTCCAATCTTTTGACAATAAGCTGACCTGATGAATGGTATTTTAGTACTTTTTTCCAATCTTTTGACAATAAGCTGACCTGATGAATGGTATTTTAGTACTTTTTCCAATCTTTTGACAATAAGCTGACCTGATGAATGGTATTTTAGTACTTTTTCCAATCTTTTGACAATGAGCTGACCTGATGAATGGTATTTTAGTACTTTTTCCAATCTTTTGACAATGAGCTGACCTGATGAATGGTATTTTAGTACTTTTTCCAATCTTTTGACAATGAGCTGACCTGATGAATGGTATTTTAGTACTTTTTCCAATCTTTTGACAATGAGCTGACCTGATGAATGGTATTTTAGTACTTTTTCCAATCTTTTGACAATGAGCTGACCTGATGAATGGTATTTTAGTACTTTTTCCAATCTTTTGACAATGAGCTGACCTGATGAATGGTATTTTAGTACTTTTTCCAATCTTTTGACAATAAGCTGACCTGATGAATGGTATTTTAGTACTTTTTCCAATCTTTTGACAATAAGCTGAACTGATGAATGGTATTTTAGTACTTTTTCCAATCTTTTGACAATAAGCTGACCTGATGAATGGTATTTTAGTACTTTTTCCAATCTTTTGACAATGAGCTGACCTGATGAATGGTATTTTAGTACTTTTTCCAATCTTTTGACAATGAGCTGACCTGATGAATGGTATTTTAGTACTTTTTCCAATCTTTTGACAATAAGCTGACCTGATGAATGGTTTTTTAGTACTTTTTCCAATCTTTTGACAATAAGCTGACCTGATGAATGGTATTTTAGTACTTTTTCCAATCTTTTGACAATAAGCTGACCTGATGAATGGTATTTTAGTACATTTTCCAATCTTTTGACAATAAGCTGACCTGATGAATGGTATTTTAGTACTTTTTCCAATCTTTTGACAATAAGCTGACCTGATGAATGGTATTTTAGTACTTTTTCCAATCTTTTGACAATAAGCTGAGACCTGATGAATGGTATTTTAGTACTTTTTCCAATCTTTTGGCAATAAGCTGACCTGATGAATGGTATTTTAGTACTTTTTCCAATCTTTTGACAATAAGAAGACCTGATGAATGGTATTTTAGTACTTTTTCCAATCTTTTGACAATAAGCTGACCTGATGAATGGTATTTTAGTACTTTTTCCAATCTTTTGACAATAAGCTGACCTGATGAATGGTATTTTAGTACTTTTTCCAATCTTTTGACAATAAGCTGACCTGATGAATGGTATTTTAGTACTTTTCCCAATCTTTTGACAATAAACTGACCTGATGAATGGTATTTTAGTACTTTTTCCAATCTTTTGACAATAAGCTGACCTGATGAATGGTATTTTAGTACTTTTTCCAATCTTTTGACAATGAGCTGACCTGATGAATGGTATTTTAGTACTTTTTCCAATCTTTTGACAATAAGCTGACCTGATGAATGGTATTTTAGTACTTTTTCCAATCTTTTGACAATGAGCTGACCTGATGAATGGTATTTTAGTACTTTTTCCAATCTTTTGACAATAAGCTGACCTGATGAATGGTATTTTAGTACTTTTTCCAATCTTTTGACAATGAGCTGACCTGATGAATGGTATTTTAGTACTTTTTCCAATCTTTTGACAATGAGCTGACCTGATGAATGGTATTTTAGTACTTTTTCCAATCTTTTGACAATGAGCTGACCTGATGAATGGTATAATAGTACTTTTTCCAATCTTTTGACAATGAGCTGACCTGATGAATGGTATTTTAGTACTTTTTCCAATCTTTTGACAATAAGCTGACCTGATGAATGGTATTTTAGTACTTTTTCCAATCTTTTGGCAATAAGCTGACCTGATAAATGGTATTTTAGTACTTTTTCCAATCTTTTGACAATAAGATGACCTGATGAATGGTATTTTAGTACTTTTTCCAATCTTTTGACAATAAGCTGAACTGATGAATGGTATTTTAGTACTTTTTCCAATCTTTTGACAATAAGCTGACCTGATGAATGGTATTTTAGTACTTTTTCCAATCTTTTGACAATAAACTGACCTGATGAATGGTATTTTAGTACTTTTTCCAATCTTTTGACAATAAGCTGACCTGATGAATGGTA
The DNA here is from genome assembly GCA_963680875.1 of Bathymodiolus brooksi. Lineage (NCBI taxonomy): Eukaryota > Metazoa > Mollusca > Bivalvia > Mytilida > Modiolidae > Bathymodiolus > Bathymodiolus brooksi. The sequence goes on from OY804590.1 coordinate 84,639,081, forward strand.
TTTTAGTACTTTTTCCAATCTTTTGACAATAAGCTGACCTGATGAATGGTATTTTAGTACTTTTTCCAATCTTTTGACAATAAGCTGACCTGATGAATGGTATTTTAGTACTTTTTCCAATCTTTTGACAATAAGCTGACCTGATGAATGGTATTTTAGTACTTTTTCCAATCTTTTGACAATAAGCTGACCTGATGAATGGTATTTTAGTACTTTTTCCAATCTTTTGACAATAAGCTGACCTGATGAATGGTATTTTAGTACTTTTTCCAATCTTTTGGCAATAAGCTGACCTGATGAATGGTATTTTAGTATTTTTTCCAATCTTTTGACAATAAGCTGACCTGATGAATGGTATTTTAGTACTTTTTCCAATCTTTTGACAATGAGCTGACCTGATGAATGGTATTTTAGTACTTTTTCCAATCTTTTGACAATGAGCTGACCTGATGAATGGTATTTTAGTACTTTTTCCAATCTTTTGACAATGAGCAGACCTGATGAATGGTATTTTAGTACTTTTTCCAATCTTTTGACAATGAGCTGACCTGATGAATGGTATTTTAGTACTTTTTCCAATCTTTTGACAATGAGCTGACCTGATGAATGGTATTTTAGTACTTTTTCCAATCTTTTGACAATGAGCTGACCTGATGAATGGTATTTTAGTACTTTTTCCAATCTTTTGACAATAAGCTGACCTGATGAATGGTATTTTAGTACTTTTTCCAATCTTTTGACAATAAGCTGACCTGATGAATGGTATTTTAGTACTTTTTCCAATCTTTTGACAATAAGCTGAACTGATGAATGGTATTTTAGTACTTTTTCCAATCTTTTGACAATAAGCTGACCTGATGAATGGTATTTTAGTACTTTTTCCAATCTTTTGACAATGAGCTGACCTGATGAATGGTATTTTAGTACTTTTTCCAATCTTTTGACAATGAGCTGACCTGATGAATGGTATTTTAGTACTTTTTCCAATCTTTTGACAATAAGCTGACCTGATGAATGGTTTTTTAGTACTTTTTCCAATCTTTTGACAATAAGCTGACCTGATGAATGGTATTTTAGTACTTTTTCCAATCTTTTGACAATAAGCTGACCTGATGAATGGTATTTTAGTACATTTTCCAATCTTTTGACAATAAGCTGACCTGATGAATGGTATTTTAGTACTTTTTCCAATCTTTTGACAATAAGCTGACCTGATGAATGGTATTTTAGTACTTTTTCCAATCTTTTGACAATAAGCTGACCTGATGAATGGTATTTTAGTACTTTTTCCAATCTTTTGACAATAAGAAGACCTGATGAATGGTATTTTAGTACTTTTTCAAATCTTTTGACAATAAGCTGACCTGATGAATGGTATTTTAGTACTTTTTCCAATCTTTTGACAATAAGCTGACCTGATGAATGGTATTTTAGTACTTTTTCCAATCTTTTGACAATAAGCTGACCTGATGAATGGTATTTTAGTACTTTTTCCAATCTTTTGACAATAAGCTGACCTGATGAATGGTATTTTAGTACTTTTTCCAATCTTTTGGCAATAAGCTGACCTGATGAATGGTATTTTAGTATTTTTTCCAATCTTTTGACAATAAGCTGACCTGATGAATGGTATTTTAGTACTTTTTCCAATCTTTTGACAATGAGCTGACCTGATGAATGGTATTTTAGTACTTTTTCCAATCTTTTGACAATAAGCTGACCTGATGAATGGTATTTTAGTACTTTTTCCAATCTTTTGACAATAAGCTGACCTGATGAATGGTATTTTAGTACTTTTTCCAATCTTTTGACAATAAGCTGAACTGATGAATGGTATTTTAGTACTTTTTCCAATCTTTTGACAATAAGCTGACCTGATGAATGGTATTTTAGTACTTTTTCCAATCTTTTGACAATGAGCTGACCTGATGAATGGTATTTTAGTACTTTTTCCAATCTTTTGACAATGAGCTGACCTGATGAATGGTATTTTAGTACTTTTTCCAATCTTTTGACAATAAGCTGACCTGATGAATGGTATTTTAGTACTTTTTCCAATCTTTTGACAATAAGCTGACCTGATGAATGGTATTTTAGTACTTTTTCCAATCTTTTGACAATAAGCTGACCTGATGAATGGTATTTTAGTACTTTTTCCAATCTTTTGACAATAAGAAGACCTGATGAATGGTATTTTAGTACTTTTTCAAATCTTTTGACAATAAGCTGACCTGATGAATGGTATTTTAGTACTTTTTCCAATCTTTTGACAATAAGCTGACCTGATGAATGGTATTTTAGTACTTTTTCCAATCTTTTGACAATAAGCTGACCTGATGAATGGTATTTTAGTACTTTTTCCAATCTTTTGACAATAAGCTGACCTGATGAATGGTATTTTAGTACTTTTTCCAATCTTTTGGCAATAAGCTGACCTGATGAATGGTATTTTAGTATTTTTTCCAATCTTTTGACAATAAGCTGACCTGATGAATGGTATTTTAGTACTTTTTCCAATCTTTTGACAATGAGCTGACCTGATGAATGGTATTTTAGTACTTTTTCCAATCTTTTGACAATGAGCTGACCTGATGAATGGTATTTTAGTACTTTTTCCAATCTTTTGACAATGAGCAGACCTGATGAATGGTATTTTAGTACTTTTTCCAATCTTTTGACAATGAGCTGACCTGATGAATGGTATTTTAGTACTTTTTCCAATCTTTTGACAATGAGCTGACCTGATGAATGGTATTTTAGTACTTTTTCCAATCTTTTGACAATGAGCTGACCTGATGAATGGTATTTTAGTACTTTTTCCAATCTTTTGACAATAAGCTGACCTGATGAATGGTATTTTAGTACTTTTTCCAATCTTTTGACAATAAGCTGACCTGATGAATGGTATTTTAGTACTTTTTCCAATCTTTTGACAATAAGCTGAACTGATGAATGGTATTTTAGTACTTTTTCCAATCTTTTGACAATAAGCTGACCTGATGAATGGTATTTTAGTACTTTTTCCAATCTTTTGACAATGAGCTGACCTGATGAATGGTATTTTAGTACTTTTTCCAATCTTTTGACAATGAGCTGACCTGATGAATGGTATTTTAGTACTTTTTCCAATCTTTTGACAATAAGCTGACCTGATGAATGGTTTTTTAGTACTTTTTCCAATCTTTTGACAATAAGCTGACCTGATGAATGGTATTTTAGTACTTTTTCCAATCTTTTGACAATAAGCTGACCTGATGAATGGTATTTTAGTACATTTTCCAATCTTTTGACAATAAGCTGACCTGATGAATGGTATTTTAGTACTTTTTCCAATCTTTTGACAATAAGCTGACCTGATGAATGGTATTTTAGTACTTTTTCCAATCTTTTGACAATAAGCTGACCTGATGAATGGTATTTTAGTACTTTTTCCAATCTTTTGACAATAAGAAGACCTGATGAATGGTATTTTAGTACTTTTTCAAATCTTTTGACAATAAGCTGACCTGATGAATGGTATTTTAGTACTTTTTCCAATCTTTTGACAATAAGCTGACCTGATGAATGGTATTTTAGTACTTTTTCCAATCTTTTGACAATAAGCTGACCTGATGAATGGTATTTTAGTACTTTTCCCAATCTTTTGACAATAAACTGACCTGATGAATGGTATTTTAGTACTTTTTCCAATCTTTTGACAATAAGCTGACCTGATGAATGGTATTTTAGTACTTTTTCCAATCTTTTGACAATGAGCTGACCTGATGAATGGTATTTTAGTACTTTTTCCAATCTTTTGACAATAAGCTGACCTGATGAATGGTATTTTAGTACTTTTTCCAATTTTTTGACAATGAGCTGACCTGATGAATGGTATTTTAGTACTTTTTCCAATCTTTTGACAATAAGCTGACCTGATGAATGGTATTTTAGTACTTTTTCCAATCTTTTGACAATGAGCTGACCTGATGAATGGTATTTTAGTACTTTTTCCAATCTTTTGACAATGAGCTGACCTGATGAATGGTATTTTAGTACTTTTTCCAATCTTTTGACAATGAGCTGACCTGATGAATGGTATAATAGTACTTTTTCCAATCTTTTGACAATGAGCTGACCTGATGAATGGTATTTTAGTACTTTTTCCAATCTTTTGACAATAAGCTGACCTGATGAATGGTATTTTAGTACTTTTTCCAATCTTTTGGCAATAAGCTGACCTGATAAATGGTATTTTAGTACTTTTTCCAATCTTTTGACAATAAGATGACCTGATGAATGGTATTTTAGTACTTTTTCCAATCTTTTGACAATAAGCTGAACTGATGAATGGTATTTTAGTACTTTTTCCAATCTTTTGACAATGAGCTGACCTGATGAATGGTATTTTAGTACTTTTTCCAATCTTTTGACAATAAGCTGACCTGATGAACGGTATTTTAGTACTTTTTCCAATCTTTTGACAATAAGCTGACCTGATGAATGGTATTTTAGTACTTTTTCCAATCTTTTGACAATAAGCTGACCTGATGAATGGTATTTTAGTACTTTTTCCAATCTTTTGACAATAAGCTGACCTGATGAATGGTATTTTAGTACTTTTTCCAATCTTTTGACAATAAGCTGACCTGATGAATGGTATTTTAGTACTTTTTCCAATCTTTTGACAATAAGCTGACCTGATGAATGGTATTTTAGTACTTTTTCCAATCTTTTGACAATAAGCTGACCTGATGAATGGTATTTTAGTACTTTTTCCAATCTTTTGACAATAAGCTGACCTGATGAATGGTATTTTAGTACTTTTTCCAATCTTTTGGCAATAAGCTGACCTGATGAATGGTATTTTAGTACTTTTTCCAATCTTTTGACAATAAGCTGACCTGATGAATGGTATTTTAGTACTTTTTCCAATCTTTTGACAATGAGCTGACCTGATGAATGGTATTTTAGTACTTTTTCCAATCTTTTGACAATGAGCTGACCTGACGAATGGTATTTTAGTACTTTTTCCAATCTTTTGACAATGAGCTGACCTGATGAATGGTATTTTAGTACTTTTTCCAATCTTTTGACAATGAGCTGACCTGATGAATGGTATTTTAGTACTTTTTCCAATCTTTTGACAATGAGCTGACCTGATGAATGGTATTTTAGTACTTTTTCCAATCTTTTGACAATGAGCTGACCTGATGAATGGTATTTTAGTACTTTTTCCAATCTTTTGACAATAAGCTGACCTGATGAATGGTATTTTAGTACTTTTTCCAATCTTTTGACAATAAGCTGACCTGATGAATGGTATTTTAGTACTTTTTCCAATCTTTTGACAATAAGCTGACCTGATGAATGGTATTTTAGTACTTTTTCCAATCTTTTGACAATAAGCTGACCTGATGAATGGTATTTTAGTACTTTTCCCAATCTTTTGACAATAAGCTGACCTGATGAATGGTATTTTAGTACTTTTTCCAATCTTTTGACAATAAGCTGACCTGATGAATGGTATTTTAGTACTTTTTCCAATCTTTTGACAATAATATAACCTGATGAATGGTATTTTAGTACTTTTTCCAATCTTTTGACAATAAGCTGAACTGATGAATGGTATTTTAGTACTTTTTCCAATCTTTTGACAATAAGCTGACCTGATGAATGGTATTTTAGTACTTTTTCCAATCTTTTGACAATGAGCTGACCTGATGAATGGTATTTTAGTACTTTTTCCAATCTTTTGACAATGAGCTGACCTGATGAATGGTATTTTAGTACTTTTTCCAATCTTTTGACAATAAGCTGACCTGATGAATGGTATTTTAGTACTTTTTCCAATCTTTTGACAATAAGCTGACCTGATGAATGGTATTTTAGTACTTTTTCCAATCTTTTGACAATAAGCTGACCTGATGAATGGTATTTTAGTACTTTTTCCAATCTTTTGACAATAAGCTGACCTGATGAATGGTATTTTAGTACTTTTTCCAATCTTTTGACAATAAGCTGACCTGATGAATGGTATTTTAGTACTTTTTCCAATCTTTTGACAATAAGCTGACCTGATGAATGGTATTTTAGTACTTTTTCCAATCTTTTGACAATAAGCTGACCTGATGAATGGTATTTTAGTACTTTTTCCAATCTTTTGACAATAAGCTGACCTGATGAATGGTATTTTAGTACTTTTTCCAATCTTTTGGCAATAAGCTGACCTGATAAATGGTATTTTAGTACTTTTTCCAATCTTTTGACAATAAGATGACCTGATGAATGGTATTTTAGTACTTTTTCCAATCTTTTGACAATAAGCTGAACTGATGAATGGTATTTTAGTACTTTTTCCAATCTTTTGACAATAAGCTGACCTGATGAATGGTATTTTAGTACTTTTTCCAATCTTTTGACAATAAGCTGACCTGATGAATGGTATTTTAGTACTTTTTCCAATCTTTTGACAATGAGCTGACCTGATGAATGGTATTTTAGTACTTTTTCCAATCTTTTGACAATAAGCTGACCTGATGAACGGTATTTTAGTACTTTTTCCAATCTTTTGACAATAAGCTGACCTGATGAATGGTATTTTAGTACTTTTTCCAATCTTTTGACAATAAGCTGACCTGATGAATGGTATTTTAGTACTTTTTCCAATCTTTTGACAATAAGCTGACCTGATGAATGGTATTTTAGTACTTTTTCCAATCTTTTGACAATAAGCTGACCTGATGAATGGTATTTTAGTACTTTTTCCAATCTTTTGACAATAAGCTGACCTGATGAATGGTATTTTAGTACTTTTTCCAATCTTTTGACAATAAGCTGACCTGATGAATGGTATTTTAGTACTTTTTCCAATCTTTTGACAATAAGCTGACCTGATGAATGGTATTTTAGTACTTTTTCCAATCTTTTGGCAATAAGCTGACCTGATGAATGGTATTTTAGTACTTTTTCCAATCTTTTGACAATAAGCTGACCTGATGAATGGTATTTTAGTACTTTTTCCAATCTTTTGACAATGAGCTGACCTGATGAATGGTATTTTAGTACTTTTTCCAATCTTTTGACAATGAGCTGACCTGACGAATGGTATTTTAGTACTTTTTCCAATCTTTTGACAATGAGCTGACCTGATGAATGGTATTTTAGTACTTTTTCCAATCTTTTGACAATGAGCTGACCTGATGAATGGTATTTTAGTACTTTTTCCAATCTTTTGACAATGAGCTGACCTGATGAATGGTATTTTAGTACTTTTTCCAATCTTTTGACAATGAGCTGACCTGATGAATGGTATTTTAGTACTTTTTCCAATCTTTTGACAATAAGCTGACCTGATGAATGGTATTTTAGTACTTTTTCCAATCTTTTGACAATAAGCTGACCTGATGAATGGTATTTTAGTACTTTTTCCAATCTTTTGACAATAAGCTGACCTGATGAATGGTATTTTAGTACTTTTTCCAATCTTTTGACAATAAGCTGACCTGATGAATGGTATTTTAGTACTTTTCCCAATCTTTTGACAATAAGCTGACCTGATGAATGGTATTTTAGTACTTTTTCCAATCTTTTGACAATAAGCTGACCTGATGAATGGTATTTTAGTACTTTTTCCAATCTTTTGACAATAATATAACCTGATGAATGGTATTTTAGTACTTTTTCCAATCTTTTGACAATAAGCTGAACTGATGAATGGTATTTTAGTACTTTTTCCAATCTTTTGACAATAAGCTGACCTGATGAATGGTATTTTAGTACTTTTTCCAATCTTTTGACAATGAGCTGACCTGATGAATGGTATTTTAGTACTTTTTCCAATCTTTTGACAATAAGCTGACCTGATGAATGGTATTTTAGTACTTTTTCCAATCTTTTGACAATAAGCTGACCTGATGAATGGTATTTTAGTACTTTTTCCAATCTTTTGACAATAAGCTGACCTGATGAATGGTATTTTAGTACTTTTTCCAATCTTTTGACAATAAGCTGACCTGATGAATGGTATTTTAGTACTTTTTCCAATCTTTTGACAATAAGCTGACCTGATGAATGGTATTTTAGTACTTTTTCCAATCTTTTGACAATAAGCTGACCTGATGAATGGTATTTTAGTACTTTTTCCAATCTTTTGACAATAAGCTGACCTGATGAATGGTATTTTAGTACTTTTTCCAATCTTTTGACAATAAGCTGACCTGATGAATGGTATTTTAGTACTTTTTCCAATCTTTTGGCAATAAGCTGACCTGATGAATGGTATTTTAGTACTTTTTCCAATCTTTTGACAATAAGATGACCTGATGAATGGTATTTTAGTACTTTTTCCAATCTTTTGACAATAAGCTGACCTGATGAATGGTATTTTAGTACTTTTTCCAATCTTTTGACAATAAGCTGACCTGATGAATGGTATTTTAGTACTTTTTCCAATCTTTTGACAATAAGCTGACCTGATGAATGGTATTTTAGTACTTTTCCCAATCTTTTGACAATAAACTGACCTGATGAATGGTATTTTAGTACTTTTTCCAATCTTTTGACAATAAGCTGACCTGATGAATGGTATTTTAGTACTTTTTCCAATCTTTTGGCAATAAGCTGACCTGATGAATGGTATTTTAGTACTTTTTCCAATCTTTTGACAATAAGATGACCTGATGAATGGTATTTTAGTACTTTTTCCAATCTTTTGACAATAAGCTGACCTGATGAATGGTATTTTAGTACTTTTTCCAATCTTTTGACAATAAGCTGACCTGATGAATGGTATTTTAGTACTTTTTCCAATCTTTTGACAATAAGCTGACCTGATGAATGGTATTTTAGTACTTTTTCCAATCTTTTGACAATAAGCTGACCTGATGAATGGTATTTTAGTACTTTTTCCAATCTTTTGACAATAAGCTGACCTGATGAATGGTATTTTAGTACTTTTTCCAATATTTTGACAATGAGCTGACCTGATGAATGGTATTTTAGTACTCTTTCCAATCTTTTGACAATGAGCTGACCTGATGAATGGTATTTTAGTACTTTTTCCAATCTTTTGACAATGAGCTGACCTGATGAATGGTATTTTAGTACTTTTTCCAATCTTTTGACAATAAGCTGACCTGATGAATGGTATTTTAGTACTTTTTCCAATCTTTTGACAATAAGCTGACCTGATGAATGGTATTTTAGTACTTTTTCCAATCTTTTGACAATAAGCTGACCTGATGAATGGTATTTTAGTACTTTTTCCAATCTTTTGACAATAAGCTGACCTGATGAATGGTATTTTAGTACTTTTTCCAATCTTTTGACAATAAGCTGACCTGATGAATGGTATCTTAGTACTTTTTCCAATCTTTTGACAATAAGTTGACCTGATGAATGGTATTTTAGTACTTTTTCCAATCTTTTGACAATAAGTTGACCTGATGAATGGTATCTTAGTACTTTTTCCAATCTTTTGACAATAAGTTGACCTGATGAATGGTATTTTAGTACTTTTTCCAATCTTTTGACAATAAGCTGACCTGATGAATGGTATTTTAGTACTTTTTCCAATCTTTTGACAATAAGCTGACCTGATGAATGGTATTTTAGTACTTTTTCCAATCTTTTGACAATAAGCTGACCTGATGAATGGTATTTTAGTACTTTTTCCAATCTTTTGACAATAAGCTGACCTGATGAATGGTATTTTAGTACTTTTCCCAATCTTTTGACAATAAGCTGACCTGATGAATGGTATTTTAGTACTTTTTCCAATCTTTTGACAATAAGCTGACCTGATGAATGGTATTTTAGTACTTTTTCCAATCTTTTGGCAATAAGCTGACCTGATGAATGGTATTTTAGTACTTTTTCCAATCTTTTGACAATAAGCTGACCTGATGAATGGTATTTTAGTACTTTTTCCAATCTTTTGACAATAAGCTGACCTGATGAATGGTATTTTAGTACTTTTTCCAATCTTTTGACAATAAACTGACCTGATGAATGGTATTTTAGTACTTTTTCCAATCTTTTGACAATAAGCTGACCTGATGAATGGTATTTTAGTACTTTTTCCAATCTTTTGACAATAAGCTGACCTGATGAATGGTATTTTAGTACTTTTTCCAATCTTTTGACAATAAGCTGACCTGATGAATGGTATTTTAGTACTTTTTCCAATCTTTTGACAATAAGCTGACCTGATGAATGGTATTTTAGTACTTTTTCCAATCTTTTGACAATAAGCTGACCTGATGAATGGTATTTTAGTACTTTTTCCAATCTTTTGACAATAAGCTGACCTGATTAATGGTATTTTAGTACTTTTTCCAATCTTTTGACAATAAGCTGACCTGATGAATGGTATTTTAGTACTTTTTCCAATCTTTTGACAATAAGCTGACCTGATGAATGGTATTTTAGAACTTTTTCCAATCTTTTGACAATAAGCTGACCTGATGAATGGTATTTTAGTACTTTTTCCAATCTTTTGACAATAAGCTGACCTAACGGTATTCTAGAAACATATCTTGCTCTCTAATTTAAGATGTCTACTTTTTTATCACTGTCACTGAGTTGAAATCACTGCTGGTGGACTGTTAGTTTCCCATTGTATCATCCTCCTAGTAGCGCCAACACTGGCATCGCTTACAAGACATAAGGCACAGATAATCTAAATCGATTTAGATTATCCTGGTTAGGCTCTTTATTTGATCTGCTTCCAAACATTTTTTAATTATTTGTATTTCCAATATTTTTTTATTATAAGCGCACACGGTGAATGTTTTTCTAGAAACGCGTCGTGTGCACTAAATTAGATTTCTACGTTTTATTGATTGTGTAAAACAAGTGGGCAGAAAGCTTAAAATTCCACTATGATCAGTATTTATGGCTATGCCAATTCATTTGAAATACAATGTTAAACCATTTAGCTTCTTCTGTAAACGAAGTGGTTTCCGTCAATGTCAATCCATGTCAGATGTAACAACGTAGCGTGCCACTGTGTTACATCCATCACGTGTCTAACGGGTGAAATGATATAGAAACGAATGGCGTTAAACGATGGAAAACATAAGGAAACTTCTCGGTGAAAAATGTATTTTTCTCCAAGCTAAATAACTCCGTGAAAGAAATACATTATTTTATTAACGATTAGGTGATATTCATTATTAAGCATATAATTCTCCCCCTTCAGACATATGTGACTATAGCTGATAATAGCAATAGTGTTTATGTCATAGTTGATTATGGCTATATTGTTTATGTCATAGCCGATTATGACTATAGTGTTTATGTCATAGCTGATTATGACTATAATGTTTATGTCATAGCTGATTATGACTATAATGGTTATGTCATAGCTGATTATGACTATAGTGTTTATGTCATAGCTGATTATGACTATAGTGTTTATGTCATAGCTGATTATGACTATAGTGTTTATGTCATAGCTGATTATGACTATAATGTTTATGTCATAGCTGATTATGAATATAGTGTTTATGTTATAGTTGATTATGACTATAATGTTTATGTCATAGCTGATTATAGCTATAGTGTTTATGTCATAGCTGATTATTGCCATAGTGTTTATGTCATAGCTGATTATGACCATAGTGTTTATGTCATAGCTGATTATGGCTATAGTGTTTATGCCATAGCTGATTATGGCCATAATGTTTATGTCATAGTTGATTATGGCTATAGCGTTTATGTCATAGTTGATTATGGCTATAGTGTTTATGTCATAGCTGATTATGGCTATAGTGTTTATGTCATATCTGATTATGGCTATAGTGTTTATGTCATAGTTGAGTATGGCCATAGTGTTTATGTCATAGCTGATTATGGCTATAGTGTTTATGTCATAGCTGATTATGGCTATAGTGTTTATGTCATAGCTGATTATAGCTATAGTGTTTATGTCATAGCTGATTATATATATAGTGTTTATGTCATAGCTGATTATGGCCATAGTGTTTATGTCATAGTTGATTATGGCCATAGTGTGTATGTCATAGCTGATAATGGCCATAGTGTTTATGTTATAGCTGATTATGGCTATAATGTTTATGTCATAGCTGAGTATGGCCATAGTGTTTATGTCATAGCTGATTATGGCTATAGTGTTTATGTCATAACTGATTATGACTATATTGTTTATGTCATAGCTGATTATGACTATAGTGTTTATGTTATAGCTGAGTATGACTATAGTGTTTATGTCATAGCTGATTATGGCCATAGTGTTTATGTCATAGCTGATTATGGCTATAGTGTTTATGTCATAGTGTTTATGTCATAGCTGATGATGGCTATAGTGTTTATGCTATAGCTGATTATGGCTATAGTGTTTATGTCATAGCTGATTATGGCCATATCATGTATGTCATAGTTTTTATGTCATAGCTGATTAAGGCTATAGTGTTTATGTCAAAGCCGATTATGGCTATAGTGTTTATGTCATAATGTTTATGTCATAGCTGATTATGGCCATAGTGTTTATGTCATAGCTGGTTATGGCCATAGTGTTTATGTCATAGCTGATTATGGCCATAGTGTTTATGTCATAGCTGGTTATAGCCATAGTGTTTATGTCATAGCTGATTATGGCCATAGTGTTTATGTCATAGTTGATTATGACTATAGTGTTTATATCATAGCTGATTAAGGCTATAGTGTTTATATCATAGTTGATTATGGCTATATTGTTTATGTCATAGCTGATTATGGCTATAGTGTTTATGTCATAGTGTTTATGTCAAAGTGTTTATGTCATAGTGTTTATGTCATAGCGGGTTATGGCCATATTGTTTATGTCATAGCAGATTATTGCTATAGTGTTTATATCATAGTTGATTATGGCTATATTGTTTATGTCATAGCTGATTATGGCCATAGTGTTTATGTCATAGTGTTTATGTCATATCTGATTATGGCCATAGTGTTTTGTCATAGCTGATTATGGCTATATTGTTTATATCATAGCTGATTATGACTATAGTGTTTATATCATAGCTGATTAAGCCTATAGTGTGTATATCATAGTTGATTATGGCCATAGTGTTTCTGTCATAGCTGATTATGGCCATAGTGTTTATGTCATAGCTGGTTATGGTCATAGAGTTTATAGCATAGCTGATTATGGCTATAGTGTTTATATCATAGTTGAGTATGGCTATATTGTTTATGTCATAGTGTTTATGTCATAGCTGATTATGGCCATATTGTTTATGTCATATTGTTTATGTCATAGCTGGTAATGGCCATAGTGTTTATGTCATAGCTGATTATGGCTATAGTGTTTTTATCATAGCTGATTATGACTATAGTGTTTATATCATAGTTGATTATGGCTATATTGTTTATGTCATAGTGTTTATGTCATTTCTGATTATGGCCATAGTGTCTATGTCATAGTGTTTATGTCATAGTGTTTATGTCATAGCTGGTTATGGCCATAGTGTCTATGTCATAGTGTTTATGTCATAGTGTTTATGTCATAGCTGATTATGACTATAGTGTTTATATCATAGCTGATTATGACTATAGTGTTTATATCATAGCTGATTATGGCTATATTGTTTATGTCATAGCTGATTATGGCTATATTGTTTATGTTCTTTGGTTTTCTTGCTTCCAAATATTTTAAGAAGAGTCTTAAATTATTTATGGCTTTCCTGTCTTTTTGGCTTTTATCTTACCTGATGAAGGTTATTCCAGAATTGCGTCGTGTGCAATAGATTAAATATCTACGTTTTTTATTCCTCTTTTAGATAAATCCAATGGGTTTTTATTTCCGCGTTCATTACAAGCAACGCATAAAAATCTTAAATTTATAATAATAAAAATGAATTACCTTGGTACAGTCACTTAAATAACAAGTGGCTGTATTAAACTAGTTTTATAGGCTCAAACCTCCTGTCTAAATGAAATAATGCGGTCATGCAAGTATTTTCCAAATATGAGTAAATTGTCAAACTTAGCATATATAACTGAGTGAGCAGCGTTGTTCTACTGAGTCTTAATCTTGATCATTATACATAATATATTTAATCTTCGTGACATAGAAATTGTCATATGTATAATGTTAGTGCTATAAAAGAGAGCAGGCGACCTTAGTCATCATTTTGATGAATAGATAATACACAAGGCTATCGGAAGACACAAAAAGGAAAAATAGTCAACTGTCAAGATTATGGCGTTCTTTATAACAACGTTGTTTTCCCGGTTATGTGACAATGTTGGCATTTTACTCACATGTTTAAAGTACTTGTATGACCGCATCATTTCACTAAGCGTGTAGGGGAGGTAACTAGCACTAAGAGGGGAGGTAACACTTGTATGACCGCATCATTCCACTAAGCGTGTAGGGGAGGTAACTAGCACTAAGAGGGGAGGTAACACTTGCATGACCGCATCATTTCACTAAGCGTGTAGGGGAGGTAACTAGCACTAAGAGGTGAGGTAACACTTGTATGAGTCGACCGCATCATTTCACTAAGAGTGTAGGGGAGGTAACTAGCACTAAGAGGGGAGGTAACACTTGTATGACCGCATAATTTCAGTAAGAGTGTAGTTTGGCTCATAAAACTACCTTAACTCCGCCACATCTTACTAAAGTGCTAAAACCAAGCCACAACACCACCACGTCTTACTAAAGTGCTAAAACCAAGCCACAACTCGCCATATCTTACTAAAGTGCTAAAACCAAGTCACAACTCCGCTACATCTTACTAAAGTGCTAAAACCAAGTCACAACTCCGCCACATCTTACTAAAGTGCTAAAACCAAGCCACATCTCCGCCACATCTTACTAACGTGCTAAAACCAAGCCACAACTCCGCCACATCCTACTAACGTGCTAAAACCAAGCCACAACTCCGCCACATCTTACTAAAGTGCTAAAACCAAGCCACAACTCCGCCACATCTTACTAACGTGCTAAAACCAAGCCACAATTCCGCCACATCTGACTAGCGTGCTAAAACCAAGCCACAACTCCGCCACATCTTACTAACGTGCTAAAACCAAGCCACAACTCCGACACATCTTACTAAAGTGCCAAAACCAAGCCATAATTCCGCCACATCTGACTAAAGTGCTAAAACCAAGCCACAACTCCGCCACATCTTGCTAAAGTGCTAAAACCAAGCCACAACTCCGCCACATCTTACTAAAGTGTTAAAACCAAACCACAACTCCGCCATATCTTACTAACGTGCTAAACCCAAGCCACAACTCCGTCACATCTTACTAAAGTGCTAACACCAAGCCACAACTCCGCCACATCTTACTAACGTGCTAAAACCAAGCCACAACTCCGCCACATCTTAATAAAGTGCTAAAACCAAGCCACAACTCCGCTACATCTTACTAAAGTGCTAAAACCAAGCCACAATTCCGCCACATCTGACTAAAGTGCTAAAACCAGGCCACAACTCCGCCACATCTTACTAAAGTGCCAAAACCAAGCCAAAACTCCGCCACAACTCCGCCACAACTCCGCCACATCTTACTAATGTGCTAAAGCCAAGCCACAACTCCGCCACATCTTACTAACATGCTAAAACCAAGCCACAACTCCGCCACATCTGACTAAAATCCTAAAACCAAGCCACAACTCCGCCACATCTTACTAACGTGCTAAAACCAAGTCACAACTCCGCCACATCTTACTAAAGTGCTAAAACCAAGCCACAACTCCGCCACATCTTATTAACGTGCTAAAACCAAGCCACAACTCCGCCACATCTTACTAACGTGCTAAAACCAAGCCACATTCCGCCACATATTACTAAAGTGCTAAAACCAAGCCACAATTCCGCCACATCTTACTAAAGTGCTAAAACCAATCCCCAACTCCGCCACACCTTACTAAAGTGCTAAAACCAAGCCACAATTCCGCCACATCTGATTAAAGTGCTAAAACCAAGCCACAACTCCGCTACATCTTACTAAAGTGCTAAAACCAAGCCACAACTCCGCCACATCTTACTAACGTGCTAAAACCAAGCCACAACTCCGCCACATCTTACTAAAGTGCTAAAACCAAGCCACAACTCCTCCATATCTTACTAAAGTGCTAAAACCAAGCCACAACTCCGCCACATATTACTAAAGTGCTAAAACCAAGCCACAATTCCGCCACATCTGACTAAAGTGCTAAAACCAAGCCACAACTCCGCCACATCTTACTAAAGTGCCAAAACCAAGCCAAAACTCCGCCACAACTCCGCCACATCTTACTAATGTGCTAAAGCCAAGCCACAACTCCGCCACATCTTACTAACATGCTAAAACCAAGCCACATCTCCGCCACATCTGACTAAAATCCTAAAACCAAGCCACAACTCCGCCATACCTTACTAAAGTGCTAAAACCAAGTCACAACTCCGCCACATCTTACTAAAGTGCTAAAACCAAGCCACAACTCCGCTACATCTTACTAACGTGCTAAAACCAAGCCACAACTCCGCCACATCTTACTAACGTGCTAAAACCAAGCCACATTCCGCCACATATTACTAAAGTGCTAAAACCAAGCCACAATTCCGCCACATCTTACTAAAGTGCTAAAACCAAGCCCCAACTCCGCCACACCTTACTAAAGTGCTAAAACCAAGCCACAACTCCGCCATATCTTACTAAAGTGCTAAAACCAAGTCACAACTCCGCCACATCTTACTAAAGTGCTAAAACCAAGCCACAACTCCGCCACATCTTACTAAAGTGCTAAAACCAAGCCACAACTCCGCCACATCTTACTAACGTGCTAAAACCAAGCCACAACTCCGCCACATCTGACTAACGTGCTAAAACCAAGCCACAACTCCGCCATATCTTACTAACGTGCTAAAACCAAGCCACAACTCCGCTACATCTTACTAACGTGCTAAAACCAAGCCACAACTCCGCTACATCTTGCTAACGTGCTAAAACCAAGCCACAACTCCGCCACATCTTACTAACGTGCTAAAACCAAGCCACAACTCCGCCACATCTTACTAACATGCTAAAACCAAGCCACAACTCCGCCACATCTTACTAACGTGCTAAAACCAAGCCACAACTCCGCCACATCTTACTAACGTGCCAAAACCAAGCCACAACTCCGCCACATCTTACTAACGTGTTAAAACCAAGCCACAACTCCGCCACATCTGACTAAAGTGCTAAAACCAAGCCACAACTCCGCCACATCTGACTAAAGTGCTAAAGCCAAGCCACAACTCCGCCACATCTTACTAACGTGCTAAAATCAAGCCACAACTCCGCCACATCTTACTAAAGTGCTAAAACCAAGCTACAACTCCGCCACATCTTACTAACGTGCTAAATCCAAGCCACAAAAGTTACGAGTATCGATTTTGCCTCTTTCTACCATTTTGATATTGGATTTTGGAACTGTTCTGACAGTATGGTATTTTTGTTTTTGTTTTTCATTTGATTGAAAAAAAACCGTCTAATTACCAATATCATCTTCTAACGTTGTGAGATCGAACCCCACTCGATACAACATTATGCGATAAAGTTTGTCAGTGACTATATATATAGCTAGCGGCAGGTCGGTGGTTTTTTCCCGGTACTCCGATTTCCTCCTCCAATAAAACTGGCCGCCACGATATAGCAGAAATATTACTGAAAGTGGTGCTAAACACCGTAACCCTAACCCTTAACCCTATCTAACCCTTAACCCTATATCATCTTTCGTCAGGGTGGACAAGAACTAATTTAACATAACTCATATATTAGTGTCACATTAGTAATGATCTTCTTACAGCATAACTAAGATGTCGGTTGGTGAATAAATACATCAATGACAGTCTTAGTCTTAGATATATAACGATAACATTACCTTAAAGGGTGATTAAAAGTGCTTATTCTTGTATGTAGTTTTTTTAAAGGCAATATCGCTTTAAATATCACTAACGGTATTTACCTGGAAGAGGACTTTTTTCCTACAGGTGTTCATTTTATTTATATGTGGGCGTGGTTTTCTCACAAGTTGAAAACAAATTGTCGCGTGCCGTATATTATTTTATATGCACCTTTGTATATAAATAAAAAAAAGTTTATTGTAAGCAACGAATGAAATTTAAGTACTAAACTTACCTTTCTTATTTCATCTTTGAGTGACATTTACAGGTAAAATTATATATTTTCTCACGAGTTTAAACAAGTTGCTATACTTCAAATTTGATAAGAAATTATATAGGTCTTTCACTGGCCGTGAGTCGTCGGTCGTATGGTATTCAACAAAAATAAACAAAGTGAAATGGACAACGAAGCCGATATCTTGTGCCATGGACACTCCAAAAGAATGGACACTACGGAGGCCAATGTGGACACTGAAACTGTCTCCTCTTCTGCACCAGAGAGACGAAAAGTAAGAAGGTTTATATAGTTTTTCTGTAAAACCATACAATGCAAATTAAAATATAAATTACGCTTAAAATAAAGAACATATTATTCGAAAATGTGAGAGAGAATAAAAAACAGAAAAGGGATTTAGAAAAACCTGAATAAAAAAATAAACGGGAAAAATAAAAATAAGGAAAAAAACTGTTTATCACATTTATAAAGTTTTATTAGAGGTTTCGATTTTACCTCTCTTTCTATGATTATTCTATTTTCAGTGATCTATTTTTGTTTTTGTTTCTCATGTTATTGTGAATTATATATTTAAATATTTTGTTTTAATTACTTTCCATTTAGAGTTCAAAACCTATAATGGAGAAACGAAGAAGAGCAAGAATAAATGCCAGCTTGACAGAATTAAAAACTTTTCTGCTGGACATAATAAAGAAAGAGGTAAGATGGGGTCAAATTATACTCATTTTTTTGTCACTGTATGATACAAACGATATTTTGTTTTCTATTACAAAAAAACGTAGATATCTAATTTAGTAGACACGACAACACATTTCTGTAATAACCGTGTACGACTTATAGATAACAGATATCTAAATACATGTAGCTTATAATGTCTTTGGGAGCATGTAAACTAAATTCAATTTTCTTAAATTTGAGGAATTCTAAAGTAATTAAAACACGGAAGATCTACATGAGATAAAACAAACTACAATTAAAAAAAAAAAAAAAAAAAAAAAACAGATACCAAATAGAGACGAACACTGTTAATCAAGCACTTTAGAATTAGACACTTAAATGTGTGGTTTGTGGATCAACACTGTTAATCAAGCACTTCAGAATTAGACACTTAAATGCGTGGTTTGTGGATCAACACTGTTAATCAAGCACTTTAGAATTAGACGCTTAAATGTGTGGTTTGTGGATCAACACTGTTAATCAAGCACTTTAGAATTAGACACTTAAATGCGTGGTTTGTGGATCAACACTGTTAATCAAGCACTTTAGAATTAGACACTTAAATGTGTGGTTTGTGGTTGATATCAAATATTATGTTTCATGTACTACATTAAGGGACCACGATGTTTTTTTCCGAGCCAGACATGAAAAATTGGTAATCTATCTTAAATTTTTAACAAAATGTTTCTTCAGATTATTTTTTTATTGCGTCTTTCAAGTCCAGAAAATCTTATCTATAATTTGTGACGACAGAATTTGTTTGACTTTTCTTTCTGGTGATGTATTTCACGATAATGTTGTCTTGAATTGCACATGTTTGTACTGTTCCTTTCTAATTGGTCTATTGGATCATCAGTTTTCATATAAAATATACTTTCATTTTGCTATGTATATATATATATATATATTAAATTCACGACTGGTGATTGACTTTTTAATTTCTCTCATAATTTGCTTTGTTTTGTTTTGTTTTGTTTTGTTTTGTTAATTGTTTTTTGTTTCTTTTTTTTTTGTGTTGTTTTGTTTTGTTATTTTGTTTTTGTTTCTTTTTTTAAATATCTTTGATGTTTGAATTTGTTTATTTTGTTTATTTATTTAATGCTGGAATAAGTTGCTCAGTAGTTTGATGTTTTTTGTACTTTAGTAGTAAATCAACTTGTAAATATTCTATTAATGTTTCCTTAATTTTAAATCTCTTGATATCTAATGCATAGGAAATATAAATAAACAAAACTATTCTCAAAATTATTTGATTTTTAAATAAAATTTTATTATAAGAAATATTAAGACAATGTCAGTTATATTAGAGGAGAGAACGCACCTTTAAAAAATATAAATAGCGATACATTTAAAACGAAGTAAAATAATTTTCCCACGATACGGTGTTTATCAGGTAAAATGCCTGACTGCCTTTTTACTGGAGGGCTCACGTTACACAAAGGGAACAGATAATATAAAGCTATCCTTATTCAACATAATCATTTAAATTAGAGCTAAAATGATACTTCTTCCTGAGATACTCAATTTACCCAAATTTTGTGTAAATCATTTTTTTCTTGACTGTAAAACTATTGTAATTAGAAAAAATGCAATGGTGAAAGTATATATGTATAAAATTAATTGAAATCGAGTATGTAATGCCATTCAGCATTTTTTACATTTTGTGGCAAATTAAAAACAAAAAAAAGTTATTTTTTTTAACAGGAACTGACACAAATGATTAAGTACAAAGATAAATATGTTTAACAAATTAAGTGTATAAAAGTTATGGTATCTTGTTCACAAATTCTAATAAAAACGTTGATATCACATTTGGTACGAACGGCGTATTTTTGGAATAACCTGCATCAGGTACGCCCATAGTAAAAATATTGGAAAACCAAACTGTTTAATATAATTCTGTGGGATCAAGTTTGTTTTGTTTATTTAGCAGTCCTATCTTTGTAATCAATTCAGGTGTATGAATCAGAATGTATTTTTTTTCAATTTCGGAAAATTAAGAAGTTTAAATTATTTCAGCCCTTTTGCACAATAAAAAAGTAACTGTGATTAATCATCAATCAATGATTACACAGTCATGTCCTTATTTATCTTGAGATTTAGCACTGCACCCTAACCCTTTTTCTATTATTATATTAGAATGACTTCCTAGTTCAAACTGCGATATGAATTGTCTCAATATGAAAAGGTTGATTGATTGATTGATTGATTGATTGATTGATTGATTGATTGATTGATTGATTGATTGATTGATTGATTGATTGATTGATTGATTGATTGATTGATTGATTGATTGATTGATTGATTGATTGATTGATTGATTGATGTTTAACGCGAACCGTAGCAATAATTCAGCTATATCGTGGCATGAACACATTTTATAAACTTAGAAACCTATCAAAAGGATATATTTGATTTCTAAATAGTTTTCTTATGTCATCAAGATTTTACCATTATTTATTTGAATTTCTAAATTTCATAATATCCATATAATTAATCGTTCATACATACATGATCATGATGATGAACTATATGTTCATGTCATTTATGGTATCTTTGTAGGGTCTGAGACATAACAAAATGGAAAAAGCTGATATATTAGAATTAACTGTTAAACATTTACGACAACTGCAGAGAGAACAATTTACGGGTATGTATTTACTTGTAGTTATCTAATCTAGTGCACACTATACGTTTCTTGTAGAAATGAGATTATTACATCATTTATTCAAACATCTTTTTCAGAATTATTTGATTTGATTAGAAACGTTGAAATCGCGTCAATGACAAACATTTTCAAACAAATTAATAATGGCGATAGATTATTTTGGTGATTGATTTGAGAACGAAATAAAATAGTACAAATATAAGAAACATACATGTACAAAATCAACTAATTAAATCGTGGTATCAAGTAGACGGGTGCCACTAATGAAGCAGGAACTGTGACCCCTTCTGATGCACCTAAATGTACCCTAATGTACAGTGGTCTTGATGTTGCTCAATTCAATCTTTAGTTTTCTATGTAGTATTTTGTCAACTTTTGTTTGTCTTTTTGTCATTTTTCTTTTGACCTTTGTACTGTATGCCATTCTTTGAATTACGGCTGCTGATAACCCATTTGGGGTCTTCAACTTCAAATCTTTCTTGCATTGTACTTACATTGTAGAAGACAATGTAGGGCATGTGAAAATATATATGTAAGCATATGTTAATCTCGACAAACCGCCACGATATAACTGAAATATTATTTAAAGTGGCGTTAAAAACCATAACCCCACCTCGATCAATAACAGAACAGAATAATATGTAAGACGAACGTATCAAAGACATAAACAGAATAATATGTAAGACGAACGTATCAAAGACATAAACAGAATAAATCAAGTTATATGCGTAATTATAGACAGCAAAACAATATGATACAACTAATCCCATTAAGATATGTACAAGCTGATGCGATGTCAGATACAAAACAGTCTGAAAGTTGAAAGGGGTCGTTGTGGTCGTTATCTTATGGTAGTTGGATTTACAACTACATATGCATCAGTGGCTATCACCACTAACGTTGTGAGCTCGAATTCCGCTCATGGCGAAGTGTACTCGATACAACATTATGTAATTTACTACAGTTTCCTCCACCAATAAAACTGATCGGCACGAAAATAACTGAAATATTGTTTAAACTGGCGTTAAATATCATAATCCTAACACTCAACGTTGAAAGATTGCAAGTCATAACTTTATTTCAGCAGAGGAAAAAAACAAAGGGCATTAACATGGTATTAATCAAATAACTTTTATCTTGTATACGAGATGCTCTGAGTTCTTTCAGAGTTTATCTTGTAGTATCTATTTAACAATTGTTCTTGTCTGATATTGTAGCTGTGAAACCATCTGATGGAATTGGTGAAGATAACTTTGGTAAAGGATTTACTGAATGTGCTTCTGAAGTAACAAAGTTTTTAAAAAATATGCCTGATATACATCCAAATTTACAAGCCAGACTCTTAGAACACCTAGTACGGTATAAGGACATTGATCAAACACAGAGTAGTTCAAACTCAACAGAGGGCAATTCAAGCATATATGTACCACCATCGACACAAACTACGACCAAGGTACAACAGCTTCCTATTGCAACAACTATTTTCGCCAATAATGATAACATTGTGCAATGCATGGAACAAGTTCCAGATGCTGCTTTACAATACGCGAACATCAGCACTTCAAGCAACTCAGAGACACATCACGCGTTGCATAAGAAACAGCATGTAACCTGTACAACGGGGAACCAGTCTTCAAATGCGTTTGGAAATTTTCAGAATATTACGGACAGAGTCACTCCACAGCTAAATTCCATTCAACAATTAAATTTGACCTCAAACAGCCTGCAAATTGGAAATATTGGGAACATGATTAGTGGTTTCCAAATAATTCCAACCAGATTGGAATCTGGTCAAACAGCATATATCATTCCTACAAATATTGTCGCAAATACATGTATACCTAATTATATTGTACCTGTGTTACCATCTACATGTATCAACCCAGCTTCAAGACAAATCCACCAACAACCCGAAACTTCCCGAACTTCATCAACGTCTCCCGAAACTTCCCGAACTTCATCAACGTCTTGCGTAACGAAAACGCAAAACAATATTGGAACAAAATATACACTCAGCAGGCCAAGTGAACTAACTACAAAAGACAGCACGAACAGACTGAATATAAACATGGATGGTAATTTCACTCCTACTCTTGGATACCTTATCAATAATTCTACTACTACAAATGATGAAAATGGTCATACATCACGTGATTTACACGAAAATAGTCATACATCACGTGATTTACACGACAATTGTCATACATCACGTGATTTACACGAAAATAGTCATACATCACGTGACTTGCACGATCCAGTTGATCAACATATTCAAAATGGACCTTTAGAAGATAATGTCTGGAGACCTTGGTGATAAAATTAAAGGAATTAAATGCCTATCAATTCTGATTGGGAATATATCATAACTATTTAATGTTTAACAGTTCGTTTTGTTGATATTGGTGAACACCATCACTGTTTATACTTTATTTTCGTTTTGTTGATATTGGTGAACACCATCACTGTTTATACTTTCTTTTCGTTCTGTTGATATTGGTGAACACCATCACTGTTTATACTTTCTTTTCGTTTTGTTGATATTGGTGAACACCATCACTGTTTATACTTTCTTTTCGTTCTGTTGATATTGGTGAACACCATCACTGTTTATACTTTCTTTTCGTTTTGTTGATATTGGTGAACACCATCACTGTTTATACTTTCTTTTCGTTCTGTTGATATTGGTGAACACCATCACTGTTTATACTTTCTTTTCGTTTTGTTGATATTGGTGAACACCATCACTGTTTATACTTTCTTTTCGCTTTGTTGATATTGGTGAACACCATCACTGTTTATACTTTCTTTTCGTTTTGTTGATATTGGTGAAGACCATCACTGTTTATACTTTCTTTTCGTTTTGTTGATATTGGTGAACACCATCACTGTTTATACTTTCTTTTCGTTTTGTTGATATTGGTGAACACCATCATTGTTTATACTTTCTTTTCGTTTTGTTGATATTGGTGAACACCATCACTGTTTATACTTTCTTTTCGTTCTGTTGATATTGGTGAACACCATCACTGTTTATACTTTCTTTTTATGATGCATTATGGTTATTAGTTATGGCATTTTTTTGCCACTCACTTAACGTCACCCCATCAATTGTATTATAAAGTATTAAGATGTAATCGGTTCACGTATCTAATACATATTTTGACTCTTGTGCAATCGTGTGTGCATTGAATGTTTTTGAGGTTCGTTGTGGTGTTAAATAAATGACAGATAAACATCATGTGTAGATGTATATTTATCTAAATTTACAGTTCCTATATGATGTAATGATTGATAAAACTAAGTTTCTCCCCACTTAGACA
The DNA here is from genome assembly GCA_963680875.1 of Bathymodiolus brooksi. Classification (NCBI taxonomy): domain Eukaryota; kingdom Metazoa; phylum Mollusca; class Bivalvia; order Mytilida; family Modiolidae; genus Bathymodiolus; species Bathymodiolus brooksi. The sequence goes on from OY804590.1 coordinate 84,663,888, forward strand.
TAGATGACCTTAGTCGATTATGTCTATCCCCTCCAGGGGACTTTTAGAAAATTTGGCTCTCAAATATTTTGGCTTTGAGTGTACCTGGTGGGGTTGTTCCAGAAACACGTCGTGCGCACAGGACTTAATGTCTGGGGTTTGTTTTTTTTAATTATTATTACAAAGTGGTTTATTGTTTAACTTTTATTTAAATAATAGTTAATTAACTGGTTGAAATTGAAAGTGAGCAATTTTGCAACCATTTGATGGCGAGTTACATTTCGATACGACGATGATGTCGGCTTTGATGTACATGTAGACTAACACACATAATTGTATTGTAGAGTTAGATCACTGAAACAAGAGTCAACGGGTAGAACACTGAAACAAGAGTCAACGGGTAATACACTGAAACAAGAGTCAATGGGTAGAACACTGAAACAAGAGTCAACGGGTAGTACACTGAAACAAGAGTCAATGGGTAGAACACTGAAACAAGAGTCAACGGGTAGAACACTGAAACAAGAGTCAACGGGTAGTACACTGAAACAAGAGTCAATGGGTAGAACACTGAAACAAGAGTCAACGGGTAGCACACTGAAACAAGTGTCAATGGGTAGAACACTGAAACAAGAGTCAACGGGTAGAACACTGAAACAATAGTCAACGGGTAGTACACAGAAACAAGAGTCAATGGGTAGAACACTGAAACAAGAGTCAACGGGTAGAACACTGAAACAAGAGTCAACGGGTAGTACACTGAAACAAGAGTCAATGGGTAGAACACTGAAACAAGAGTCAACGGGTAGAACACTGAAACAAGAGTCAGTGGGTAGAACACTGAAACAAGAGTCAACGGGTAGCACACTGAAACAAGAGTCAATGGGTAGAACACTGAAACAAGAGTCAATGGGTAGCACACTGAAACAAGAGTCAATGGGTAGAACACTGAAACAAGAGTCAATGGGTAGAACACTGAAACAAGAGTCAACGGGTAGAACACTGAAACAATAGTCAATGGGTAGCACACTGAAGCAAGAGTCAATGGGTAGAACACTGAAACAAGAGTCAATGGGTAGAACACTGAAACAAGAGTCAACGGGTAGCACACTGAAACAAGAGTCAATGGGTAGCACACTGAAACAAGAGTCAACGGGTAGTACAATGTGAACCAAGAGTCAACGGGTAGTACACTGTGAAACAAGAGTCAACGGGTAGAACAATGTGAAACAAGAGTCAACGTGTAGTATACTGTGAAACAAGAGTCAACGGGTAGTACACTGTGAAACAAGGGTCAACGGGTAGTACACTGTGAAACAAGAGTCAACGGGTAGTATACTGTGAAACAATAGTCAACGGGTAGTACACTGTGAATCAAGAGTCAACGGGTAGTACACTGTGAAACAAGAGTCAACGGGTAGTACACTGTGAAACAAGAGTCAACGGGTAGTACACTGTGAAACAAGAGTCAACGGGTAGTACACTGTGAAACAAGAGTCAACGGGTAGTACACTGTGAAACAATTCAACGGGTAGTACACTGTGAAACAAGAGTCAACGGGTAGTACACTGTGAAACAAGAGTCAACGGGTAGTATACTGTGAAACAAGAGTCAACGGGTAGTACAATGTGAAACAAGAGTCAACGGATAGTACATTGTGAAACAAGAGTCAACGGGTAGTACACTGTGAAACAAGAGTCAACGGGTAGTACACTGTGAAACAAGAGTCAACGGGTAGTACACTGTGAAACAAGAGTCAACAGATAGTACACTGAAACAAGAGTCAACGGGTAGCACACTGAAACAAGAGTCAATGGGTAGCACACTGAAACATTATCATGATTATCGAGACAACCAGTATCTCACTTCTTAATTATGCGTGCTAAATGGAGAAGAAGCAAATAACAATATTATAGTCTTTGGTTTACCCTGAAAGGGGTTTGAAACAATGATATACCACACGACTGGTGTACAAAAATGTATATATTGTTATCCTGCAATGACAGCGTTTACCGACCATTATAGCCTGCCCAATATTTTTTTTTATATTGGTCAGTTATAAATAGATTTTTTTTTATATTGGTCAGTTATAAATAGAACATACAAATGTAAAACGGGGCACATCGGGAGATATTGTTTTCAAATACATGCACAAAATTATTTCAAATACTTTTATCATCGTCCAGTAAACGTTTATTTACGATTTAAAATTGCAGAATAAATACAATACATGTGCACTGTCAAAGCATATAGGTAAATATGTGCATTCGGCGCGAAACGAGGGAAAAGGCTCGGCGAAGCCTCGCCTTTTCCCCCGTTTCTAAGCCTCATACACATATTACCTATATGCTTCGACAGTGCACAAGTATTGTATATATCCATTTTGGATCCGTATGTATCTCGTAAATAATACAAATGGCGCAAAGGAGGTAAGCCAAACAAATATGTGATTGTTGTTTAAGGTGAAGTGAGCCATGTCTCAACCATATGGTGGAGAACAAGTTAACTTTAAATAAGTCGACAAAACGATGAATGAATGCTTTGATGTAGACCAATAATGTATGCTTTGATGTAGACCAGCTTTGATGTAGACCAACACACTTAATTGGTTTTATAGGGCTAGATCACTGAAACAAGAGTCAACGGGTAGTACACTGTGAAACAAGAGTCAACGGGTAGTACACTGTGAAACAAGAGTCAACGGGTAGTACACTGTGAAACAAGAGTCAACGGGTAGTATACTGTGAAACAAGAGTCAACGGGTAGTACAATGTGAACCAAGAGTCAACGGGTAGTACACTGTGAAACAAGAGTCAACGGGTAGTACAATGTGAAACAAGAGTCAACGTGTAGTATACTGTGAAACAAGAGTCAACGGGTAGTACACTGTGAAACAAGGGTCAACGGGTAGTACACTGTGAAACAAGAGTCAACGGGTAGTATACTGTGAAACAATAGTCAACGGGTAGTACACTGTGAATCAAGAGTCAACGGGTAGTACACTGTGAAACAAGAGTCAACGGGCAGTACACTGTGAAACAAGAGTCAACGGGTAGTACACTGTGAAACAAGAGTCAACGGGTAGTACACTGTGAAACAAGAGTCAACGGGTAGTACACTGTGAAACAAGAGTCAACGGGTAGTACACTGTGAAACAAGAGTCAACGGGTAGTACACTGTGAAACAATTCAACGGGTAGTACACTGTGAAACAAGAGTCAACGGGTAGTACACTGTGAAACAAGAGTCAACGGGTAGTATACTGTGAAACAAGAGTCAACGGGTAGTACAATGTGAAACAAGAGTCAACGGATAGTACACTGTGAAACAAGAGTCAACGGGTAGTATACTGTGAAACAAGAGTCAACGGGTAGTACACTGTGAAACAAGAGTCAACAGATAGTACACTGAAACAAGAGTCAACGGGTAGTATACTGTGAAACAAGCGTCAACGGGCAGTACAATGTGAAACAAGAGTCAACGGGTAGTACACTGTGAAACAAGAGTCAACGGGTAGTACAATGTGAAACAAGAGTCAACGTGTAGTATACTGTGAAACAAGAGTCAACGGGTAGTACACTGTGAAACAAGGGTCAACGGGTAGTACACTGTGAAACAAGAGTCAACGGGTAGTATACTGTGAAACAAGAGTCAACGGGTAGTATAGTTGTGAAACAAGGGTCAACGGGTAGTACACTGTGAAACAAGAGTCAACGGGTAGTACACTGTGAACCAAGAGTCAACGGGTAGTACACTGTGAAACAAGAGTCAACGGGTAGTACACTGTGAAACAAGAGTCAACGGGTAGTACACTGTGAAACAAGAGTCAACGGGTAGTACACTGCGAAACAAGAGTCAACGGGTAGTACACTGTGAAACAATTCAACGGGTAGTACACTGTGAAACAAGAGTCAATGGGTAGTACACTGAAACAAGAGTCAACGGGTAGCATACTGTGAAACAAGAGTCAACGGATAGTACACTGTGAAACAAGAGTCAACGGATAGTACACTGTGAAACAAGAGTCAACGGGTAGTATACTGTGAAACAAGAGTCAACGGGTAGTACACTGTGAAACAAGAGTCAACAGATAGTACACTGAAACAAGAGTCAACGGGTAGTATACTGTGAAACAAGATTCAACAGGTAGTACAATGTGAAACAAGAGTCAACGGGTAGTACACTGTGAAACAAGAGTCAACGGGTAGTACAATGTGAAACAAGAGTCAACGTGTAGTATACTGTGAAACAAGAGTCAACGGGTAGTACACTGTGAAACAAGAGTCAACGGGTAGTACACTGTGAAACAAGAGTCAACGGGTAGTACACTGTGAAACAAGAGTCAACGGGTAGTACAATGTGAAACAAGAGTCAACGGATAGTATACTGTGAAACAAGAGTCAACGGGTAGTACACTGTCAAACAAGAGTCAACGGGTAGTGCACTGTGAAACAAGAGTCAACGGGTAGTACACTGTGAAACAAGAGTCAACGGGTAGTACAAGGTGAAGCAAAAGTCAACGGGTAGTATACTGTGAAACAAGAGTCAACGGGTAGTACAATGTGAAACAAGAGTCAACGGGTAGTACACTGTGAAACAAGAGTCAACGGGTAGTACACTGTGAAACAAGAGTCAACGGGTAGTATACTGTGAAACAAGAGTCAACGTGTAGTACACTGTGAAACAAGAGTCATCGGGTAGTACACTGTGAAACAAGAGTCAACGGGTAGTACAATGTGAAACAAGAGTCAACGGGTAGTATAATGTGAAACAAGAGTCAACGGGTAGTACACTGTGAAACAAGAGTCAACGGGTAGTGCACTGTGAAACAAGAGTCAACGGGTAGTACTCTGTGAAACAAGAGTCAACGGGTAGTACAATGTGAAACAAGAGTCAACGGGTAGTACACTGTGAAACAAGAGTCAACGGGTAGTGCACTGTGAAACAAGAGTCAACGGGTAGTACACTGTGAAACAAGAGTCAACGGGTAGTACACTGTGAAACAAGAGTCTACGGGTAGTACACTGTGAAACAAGAGTCAACAGGAAGTACACTGTGAAACAAGAGTCAACGGGTAGTATGCTGTGAAACAAGAGTCAACGGGTAGTACACTGTGAAACAAGAGTCAACGGGTAGTACAATGTGAAACAAGAGTCAACGGGTAGTACACTGTGAAACAAGAGTCAACGGGTAGTACACTGTGAAACAAGAGTCAACGGGTAGTACACTCTGAAACAAGAGTCAACGGGTAGTACAATGTGAAACAAGAGTCAACGGGTAGTACACTGTGAAACAAGAGTCAACGGGTAGTACACTGTGAAACAAGAGTCAACGGGTAGTACACTGTGAAACAAGAGTCAACGGGTAGTACACTGTGAAACAAGAGTCAACGGGTAGTACAATGTGAAACAAGAGTCAACGGGTAGTACACTGTGAAACAAGAGTCAACGGGTAGTACACTGTGAAACAAGAGTCAACGGGTAGTACACTGTCAAACAAGAGTCAACGGGTAGTGCACTGTGAAACAAGAGTCAACGGGTAGTACACTGTGAAACAAGAGTCAACGGGTAGTACAAGGTGAAGCAAAAGTCAACGGGTAGTATACTGTGAAACAAGAGTCAACTGGTAGTAAAATGTGAAACAAGAGTCAACGGGTAGTACCCTGTGAAACAAGAGTCAACGGGTAGTACACTGTGAAACAAGAGTCAACGGGTAGTATACTGTGAAACAAGAGTCAACGTGTAGTACACTGTGAAACAAGAGTCATCGGGTAGTACACTGTGAAACAAGAGTCAACGGGTAGTACAATGTGAAACAAGAGTCAACGGGTAGTACAATGTGAAACAAGAGTCAACGGGTAGTACACTGTGAAACAAGAGTCAACGGGTAGTGCACTGTGAAACAAGAGTCAACGGGTAGTACTCTGTGAAACAAGAGTCAACGGGTAGTACAATGTGAAACAAGAGTCAACGGGTAGTACACTGTGAAACAAGAGTCAACGGGTAGTGCACTGTGAAACAAGAGTCAACGGGTAGTACACTGTGAAACAAGAGTCAACGGGTAGTACACTGTGAAACAAGAGTCTACGGGTAGTACACTGTGAAACAAGAGTCAACAGGAAGTACACTGTGAAACAAGAGTCAACGGGTAGTATGCTGTGAAACAAGAGTCAACGGGTAGTACACTGTGAAACAAGAGTCAACGGGTAGTACAATGTGAAACAAGAGTCAACGGGTAGTACACTGTGAAACAAGAGTCAACGGGTAGTACACTGTGAAACAAGAGTCAACGGGTAGTACACTCTGAAACAAGAGTCAACGGGTAGTACAATGTGAAACAAGAGTCAACGGGTAGTACACTGTGAAACAAGAGTCAACGGGTAGTACACTGTGAAACAAGAGTCAACGGGTAGTACACTGTGAAACAAGAGTCAACGGGTAGTACACTGTGAAACAAGAGTCAACGGGTAGTAAAATGTGAAACAAGAGTCAACGGATAGTATACTGTGAAACAAGGGTCAACGGGTAGTACACTGTCAAACAAGAGTCAACGGGTAGTGCACTGTGAAACAAGAGTCAACGGGTAGTACACTGTGAAACAAGAGTCAACGGGTAGTACAAGGTGAAGCAAAAGTCAACGGGTAGTATACTGTGAAACAAGAGTCAACGGGTAGTACAATGTGAAACAAGAGTCAACGGGTAGTACACTGTGAAACAAGAGTCAACGGGTAGTACACTGTGAAACAAGAGTCAACGGGTAGTGCACTGTGAAACAAGAGTCAACGAGTAGTACACTGTGAAACAAGAGTCAACGGGTAGTACACTGTGAAACAAGAGTCAACGGGTAGTATACTGTGAAACAAGAGTCAACGTGTAGTACACTGTGAAACAAGAGTCATCGGGTAGTACACTGTGAAACAAGAGTCAACGGGTAGTACAATGTGAAACAAGAGTCAACGGGTAGTACAATGTGAAACAAGAGTAAACGGGTAGTACAATGTGAAACAAGAGTCAACGGGTAGTATAATGTGAAACAAGAGTCAACGGGTAGTACACTGTGAAACAAGAGTCAACGGGTAGTGCACTGTGAAACAAGAGTCAACGGGTAGTACTCTGTGAAACAAGAGTCAACGGGTAGTACAATGTGAAACAAGAGTCAACGGGTAGTACGCTGTGAAACAAGAGTCAACGGGTAGTGCACTGTGAAACAAGAGTCAACGGGTAGTACACTGTGAAACAAGAGTCAACGGGTAGTACACTGTGAAACAAGAGTCTACGGGTAGTACACTGTGAAACAAGAGTCAACAGGAAGTACACTGTGAAACAAGAGTCAACGGGTAGTATTCTGTGAAACAAGAGTCAACGGGTAGTACACTGTGAAACAAGAGTCAACGGGTAGTACAATGTGAAACAAGAGTCAACGGGTAGTACACTGTGAAACAAGAGTCAACGGGTAGTACACTGTGAAACAAGAGTCAACGGGTAGTACACTGTGAAACAAGAGTCAACGGGTAGTACAATGTGAAACAAGAGTCAACGGGTAGTACACTGTGAAACAAGAGTCAACGGGTAGTACACTGTGAAACAAGAGTCAACGGGTAGTACACTGTCAAACAAGAGTCAACGGGTAGTGCACTGTGAAACAAGAGTCAACGGGTAGTACACTGTGAAACAAGAGTCAACGGGTAGTACAAGGTGAAGCAAAAGTCAACGGGTAGTATACTGTGAAACAAGAGTCAACGGGTAGTAAAATGTGAAACAAGAGTCAACGGGTAGTACACTGTGAAACAAGAGTCAACGGGTAGTACACTGTGAAACAAGAGTCAACGGGTAGTATACTGTGAAACAAGAGTCAACGTGTAGTACACTGTGAAACAAGAGTCATCGGGTAGTACACTGTGAAACAAGAGTCAACGGGTAGTACAATGTGAAACAAGAGTCAACGGGTAGTACAATGTGAAACAAGAGTCAACGGGTAGTACACTGTGAAACAAGAGTCAACGGGTAGTGCACTGTGAAACAAGAGTCAACGGGTAGTACTCTGTGAAACAAGAGTCAACGGGTAGTACAATGTGAAACAAGAGTCAACGGGTAGTACACTGTGAAACAAGAGTCAACGGGTAGTGCACTGTGAAACAAGAGTCAACGGGTAGTACACTGTGAAACAAGAGTCAACGGGTAGTACACTGTGAAACAAGAGTCTACGGGTAGTACACTGTGAAACAAGAGTCAACAGGAAGTACACTGTGAAACAAGAGTCAACGGGTAGTATGCTGTGAAACAAGAGTCAACGGGTAGTACAATGTGAAACAAGAGTCAACGGGTAGTACACTGTGAAACAAGAGTCAACGGGTAGTACACTGTGAAACAAGAGTCAACGGGTAGTACACTCTGAAACAAGAGTCAACGGGTAGTACAATGTGAAACAAGAGTCAACGGGTAGTACACTGTGAAACAAGAGTCAACGGGTAGTACACTGTGAAACAAGAGTCAACGGGTAGTACACTGTGAAACAAGAGTCAACGGGTAGTACACTGTGAAACAAGAGTCAACGGGTAGTACAATGTGAAACAAGAGTCAACGGATAGTATACTGTGAAACAAGGGTCAACGGGTAGTACACTGTCAAACAAGAGTCAACGGGTAGTGCACTGTGAAACAAGAGTCAACGGGTAGTACACTGTGAAACAAGAGTCAACGGGTAGTACAAGGTGAAGCAAAAGTCAACGGGTAGTATACTGTGAAACAAGAGTCAACGGGTAGTACAATGTGAAACAAGAGTCAACGGGTAGTACACTGTGAAACAAGAGTCAACGGGTAGTACACTGTGAAACAAGAGTCAACGGGTAGTGCACTGTGAAACAAGAGTCAACGAGTAGTACACTGTGAAACAAGAGTCAACGGGTAGTACACTGTGAAACAAGAGTCAACGGGTAGTATACTGTGAAACAAGAGTCAACGTGTAGTACACTGTGAAACAAGAGTCATCGGGTAGTACACTGTGAAACAAGAGTCAACGGGTAGTACAATGTGAAACAAGAGTCAACGGGTAGTACAATGTGAAACAAGAGTCAACGGGTAGTACACTGTGAAACAAGAGTCAACGGGTAGTGCACTGTTAAGCAAGAGTCAACGGGTAGTACACTGTGAAACAAGAGTCAACGGGTAGTAAAATGTGAAACAAGAGTCAACGGGTAGTACACTGTGAAACAAGAGTCAACGGGTAGTGCACTGTGAAACAAGAGTCAACGGGTAGTACACTGTGAAACAAGAGTCAACGGGTAGTACACTGTGAAACAAGAGTCAACGGGTAGTACACTGTGAAACAAGAGTCAACGGGAAGTGCACTGTGAAACAAGAGTCAACGGGTAGTATACTGTGAAACAAGAGTCAACGGGTAGTACACTGTGAAACAAGAGTCAACGGGTAGTACACTGTGAAACAAGAGTCAACGGGTAGTACACTGTGAAACAAGAGTCAACGGGTAGTACACTGTGAAACAAGAGTCAACGGGTAGTACACTCTGAAACAAGAGTCAACGGGTAGTACAATGTGAAACAAGAGTCAACGGGTAGTACACTGTGAAACAAGAGTCAACGGGTAGTACACTGTGAAACAAGAGTCAACGGGTAGTACACTCTGAAACAAGAGTCAACGGGTAGTAGACTGTGAAACAGTATCATGGTTATCACCAATCATCTGACTCCTTAATTATGCGTGCTCAGCGGAATAGCAGCAAATACCCTGGTAGGGGTGTGAAACAATGATGCAGGTGTCAAACCACTAATTCACCAATCAGAGCTTAGAACATATACAAATGTAGTTCCTTTTAAAGAAAAAGGTTCCTTTCACTTTGTAGTATTGTGAAAACTACTGAATGGAATGGAATAATTAAAATTGATAGCTGAAGTTAAATTTATAGGAATTATTTTGAGCCCAATTTCGATGGATTTAGTTGTAATTTAATACCTCCTATGGAGGATTTGATGCATGGCCTATAAATACTGCATTTCTGGTGGATGACCGAGCTATGCTTAGAGTAGGTATTTTCCATAGCCTTTTTAAACAAGATTTTAAACATGGCCTGGTATTTTGACAGAACGTAGAGGAATCATGTACGATTCAAAAAATATATGGTCTTGGAAAGGTTAAACATAAGATAGAATAGCTAGGTAGGCTGGAAAAAACACAAATTTAGTAGAAAATGTTAAAGAAATTAATTGGTAGTTTTACACCTACACCGCACGACTAGTATAATAAAATTTATTTATTTATCCATATTGGACCAGTATGTATCTCACTAATAACACACACCGTGCACGGCTGGTAAACTAAACATACATGTGGCAACACAACACGTCAACCAAACAAAACAAATTATTCTACTTGGATTTCATTCACGATAGTGATTAATTGGTACATTGGGTGCACATGTCATTAAGATGCAAACAAGTGTTTGTCGCTCTGCAATCTGCCGTTCGGCCATCTTGAATCTTCCTGATCTTTGTACCCGCGTCATCTCTCTGGGGTATACTGTTCCCATAAACTGTATAAACTGAAGATGTATTACTCGTAATTACGTACAAGAATGGCGATGAATAGGATTTTATATCAAATCAACTTCCCATTACAGATGGTAAAATACAAAATAAAAATAAATGAAACGTGCGGCCATTTTGAATTGTCCAGATTTAGTATATTCATTATCCGTTTATTGTGGACCACCCCATGACATAAGATTGGCACAAAATATCAAGCCGTTTTTAAATTACAGCTGGTAGCACAATCCAACACAGTGGAACCTCTGAAAGCCGACCAACTACTGCTGGGACCAGAGAAATCGGCCATATTTGCTTCTTTCTTTGACATCATTGAACGCAACAATATTCTACAAGCCCATTTCCATAATACAGTAGTACCGATAGTCAGTCTAATCAAAATTGGATGTTTGTTGGTATAAACATATTTCATTGGTATAACTAACATATATAAACAGAACAATAGCAATTCTATAATAGGATTCAGAAACAAGCAAAAGCTTTTTTTAAATCTGTTTCCTATGAAAAACATACAAATATCACAAGCAAATATATATGCATGCTGATTTAAATTTTGAACTTGTGAGAATTATTTATACATTGAGGGAGAGAAAAAAAATGTATGTAGCATGTAGTTGAAAGCTACACAATTTACTTGAAAATAATAATGCAAAGAGATTGAATAAGATTGAAAAGGTGAAAAATATTATGTAAGCATGTCAGGGTGTAAATCTTTTACTTTTTGTGATAAAGGTTTGGACTGATTTAAATACTGCCCTGTTTTCTTCATCATTTAGATTAACTGAGCCAAAAATAAGTAGATTCAGTGAAATTGTTTCAGGAATGTCCAAAAGGGAGTAGAAAAGTTGTTGTCTTAGAGTCGTGTGACGCGGACAATCTAATAAGAAATGAGATACAGTTTCAGTTATTCCACATATGGACGATTGTTGTATGTTTTTATGTTTTGTTTCTTTGGCGATAGCTAATATCTAGTATGGGTCGTCGTGGTCATAATCATATGGTAGTTGGGTTTACAATCAGTGTCTATCACCACTAAAGTTGTGAGTTCGAATCCCATTCAAGTTCGAGGTGTACTCGATACAACAATATATGAAAACGTTTGTCAGTAACTTGCGAACTCCGGTTTCTTCCACCAATAAAACTGACCTACATGATATAACTGAAATATTGTTGAAAGTGACATTAAACACCATAGCCTATAACCTATTAACACTAACATCTAGTCAGGCAACCTTTAACCTATAACCTCTTAACACTAACATCTAGTCAGGCAACCTTTAACCTATAACCTCTTAACACTAACATCTAGTCAGGCAACCTTTAACATATAACCTCTTAACACTAACATCTAGTCAGGCAACCTTTAACCTATAACCTCTTAACACTAACATCTAGTCAGGCAACCTATAACCTATAACCTCTTAACACTAATATCTAGTCAGGCAACCTTTAACCTATAACCTATTAACACTAACATCTAGTCAGGCAACCTTTAACATATAACCTCTTAACACTAATATCTAGTCAGGAAACCTTTAACCTATAACCTCTTAACACTAACATCTAGTCAGGCAACCTTTAACATATAACCTCTTAACACCAACATCTAGTCAGGCAACCTTTAACATATAACCTCTTAACACTAATATCTAGTCAGGAAACCTTTAACATATAACCTCTTAACACTAACATCTAGTCAGGCAGCCTTTAACATATAACCTATTAACACTAACATCTAGTCAGGCAAACTTTAACATATAACCTCTTAACACTAACATCTAGTCAGGCAACCTTTAACATATAACCTCTTAACACTAACATCTAGTAAGGCAACCTTTAACATATAACCTCTTAACACTAACATCTAGTCAGGTAGCCTTTAACCTATAATTTCTAAACACTAGCATCTAGTCAGGCAACCTTTAACCTATAACCTCTAAACACTAAAATCTAGTCAGGCAACCTTTAACCTATAACCTCTTAACACTAACATCTAGTCAGGCAACCTTTAACATATAACCTCTTAACACTAACATCTAGTCAGGCAACCATTAACATATAACCTCTTAACACTAATATCTAGTCAGGCAACCTTTAACATATAACCTCTTAACACTAACATCTAGTCAGGCAGCTTTTAACATATAACCTATTAACACTAACATCTAGTCAGGCAACCTTTAACATATAACCTCTTAACACTAATATCTAGTCAGGCAACCTTTAACATATAAACTCTTAACACTAACATCTAGTCAGGCAGCTTTTAACATATAACCTATTAACACTAACATCTAGTCAGGCAACCTTTAACATATAACCTCTTAACACTAACATCTAGTCAGGCAACCTTTAACATATAACCTCTTAACACTAACATCTAGTCAGGCAACCTTTAACATATAACCTCTTAACACTAACATCTAGTCCGGTAGCCTTTAACCTATAATTTCTAAACACTAACATCTAGTCAGGCAACCTTTAACCTATAACCTCTAAACAATAAAATCTAGTCAGGCAACCTTTAACCTATAACCTCTTAACACTAAAATCTAGTCAGGCAACCTTTAACCTATAACCTCTTAAAACTAATATCTAGTCAGGCAACCTTTAGCCTATAACCTATTAACACTAACATCTAGTCAGGCAACCTTTAACATATAACCTCTTAACACTAATATCTAGTCAGGCAACCTTTAAGCTATAACCTCTTAACACTAACATTCTAGTCAGGCAACCTTTAACATATAACCTCTTAACACTAACATCTAGTCAGGCAACCATTAACCTATAACCTCTTAACACTAACATCTAGTCAGGCAACCTTTAATATATAACCTCTTAACACTAACATCTAGTCAGGCAACCTTTAACCTATAACCTCTTAACACTAACATCTAGTCAGGCAACCTATAACCTATAACCTCTTAACACTAACATCTAGTCAGGCAACCTTTAACATATAACCTCTTAACACTAACATCTAGTCAGGTAGCCTTTAACCTATAATTTCTAAACACTAGCATCTAGTCAGGCAACCTTTAACCTATAACCTCTAAACACTAAAATCTAGTCAGGCAACCTTTAACCTATAACCTCTTAACACTAAAATCTAGTCAGGCAACCTTTAACCTATAACCTCTTAACACTAACATCTAGTCAGGCAACCTTTGACCTATAACCTCTTAACACTAACATCTAGTCAGGCAACCTTTAACCTATAACCTCTTAACACTAACATCTAGTCAGGCAACCTTTAACCTATAACCTCTTAACACTAACATCTAGTCAGGCAAGCTTTCATTCCTCCTTTACCATACAATCATTGCAAGACAGTTAAAAATACAGACCAATCGGACAACAACTGTCAGCGTGTGCTCAGTTTCAATACCTCAAGATTTGTTAGACATGTCGCTGACTTGTCAGTTGAAAATATGGACTGTGACTGGAACTTAACGGGGATGTCGTTAGATGTTCGTTCATCACCTACGAGAAAAAAAATAAAAGATACAACGAACATCTTATTTTAATAAGATGTTGGCGACAGTGTACCTAGGGATGAATAGTTGGGCAAGGGCAAAGACAGAGAAAAATTGAGGAAGTGCATCAGGGCCTTATGTGCCACCGGGCGAGGATGGATGTGGTGAGGTGATAGTATATCTATTGCCACCATTTATTTTATAAAATAATAAATTATGTCAAAACGAAAGGTGTACATTCCATATTAATAAACGACATTGAATTAATTATCTAATCAATGTTTAATATAAATATGGTCTTTTTTTTGTAATTAAAAAGTCAAAGATTTAAATGAACTTTGAATGACGTCAGCTATAAATCATACATCGATGTTTTATTAAAGTAACACCGTATAAAATATTAACAACACATTTAATGTCAATTGTTTTTGAAAAATGAATTCAGAATAAATTTGACATAACACATCTGTACAGGAAATCATTTCAATGTTGTCTTTTTACTGAATTAAAAAAATAATTTATTTATGTTTGAAATTTATAGCTCATAACGTAATCCATTAAACCTAATGTCAATCTCCCTCAGGTAGCCTAATGTCAATCTCCCTCAGGTAGCCTAATGTCAATCTCCCTCAGGTAACCTAATGTCAATCTCCCTCAGATACCTAATGGCAATCTCCCTCAGGTAACCTAATGTCAATCTCCCTCAGGTAACCTAATGTCAATCTCCCTCAGGCAACCTAATGTCAATTTCCCTCAGGAAACCTAATGTCAATCTCCCTCAGGTAACCTAATGTCAATCTCCCTCAGGAAACCTAATGTCAATCTTCCTCAGGCACCTAATGTCAATCTCCCTCAGGTAACCTAATGTCAGTCTCCCTCAGGTAACCTAATGTTAATATCCCTCAGGTAACCTAATGTCAATCTCCCTCAGGTAGCCTAATGTCAATCTCCCTCTGGTAACCTAATGTCAATCTCCCTCAGGTAACCTAATGTCAATCTCCCTCAGACACCTAATGTCAATCTCCCTCAGGTAACCTAATGTCAATCTCCCTCAGGTAACCTAATGTCAATCTCCCTCAGGTAACCTAATGTCAATCTCCCTCAGGTACCTAATGTCAATCTCCCTCAGGTAACCTAATGTCAATCTCCCTCAGGTAACCTAATGTCAATCTCCCTCAGGTACCTAATGTCAATCTCCCTCAGGTAACCTAATGTCAATTTCCCTCAGGAAACCTAATGTCAATCTCCCTCAGGTAACCTAATGTCAATCTCCCTCAGGAAACCTAATGTCAATCTCCCTCAGGTAACCTAATGTTAATATCCCTCAGGTAACCTAATGTCAATCTCCCTCAGATACCTAATGTCAATCTCCCTCAGGTAACCTAATGTCAATCTCCCTCTGGTAACCTAATGTCAATCTCCCTCAGGAAACCTAATGTCAATCTCCCTCAGGAAACCAAATGTCAATCTCCCTCAGGAAACCTAATGTCAATCTTCCTCAGGCACCTAATGTCAATCTCCCTCAGGTAACCTAATGTCAATCTCCCTCAGGTAACCTAATGTTAATATCCCTCAGGTAACCTAATGTCAATCTCCCTCAGGTAGCCTAATGTCAATCTCCCTCTGGTAACCTAATGTCAATCTCCCTCAGACACCTAATGTCAATCTCCCTCAGGTAACATAATGTCAATCTCCCTCAGGTAACCTAATGTCAATCTCCCTCAGGTAACCTAATGTCAATCGCCCTCAGGTACCTAATGTCAATCTCCCTCAGGTAACCTAATGTCAATCTCCCTCTGGTAACCTAATGTCAATCTCCCTCAGGTACCTAATGTCAATCTCCCTCAGGTAACCTAATGTCAATTTCCCTCAGGAAACCTAATGTCAATCTCCCTCAGGTAACCTAATGTCAATCTCCCTCAGGAAACCTAATGTCAATCTCCCTCAGGTAACCTAATGTTAATATCCCTCAGGTAACCTAATGTCAATCTCCCTCAGGTAGCCTAATGTCAATCTCCCTCTGGTAACCTAATGTCAATCTCCCTCAGGTAACCTAATTTCAATCTCCCTCCGGTAACCTAATGTCAATCTCCCTCAGACACCTAATGTCAATCTCCCTCAGGTAACCTAATGTCAATCTCCCTCAGGTAACCTAATGTCAATCTCCCTCAGGTAACCTAATGTCAATCTCCCTCAGGTAACCTAATGTCAATCTCCCTCCGGTAACCTAATGGCAATCTCCCTCAGGTAACCTAATGTCAATCTCCCTCAGGTAACCTAATGTCAATCTCCCTCAGGTAACCTAATGTCAATCTCCCTCAGGTATATGTGACCGAAGACGATTGTGGTTATCCTGTTTACTCAATTTGATTTACTTCGTCCCAAAGACTGAAGTGTAGAAAGAAAAGTTTGAAGATACCAAAGGGGCAATCAAGACAAACAATATAATGGTCAAAAGAAACAGGACAAAAGGGGCAATCAAGACAAACAATATAATGGTCAAAAGAAACAGGACAAAAGGAAAAACAATGATGTACAAAACATTACATAGAAAACACACCACAACACGAACCCCACCAAAAAGCACTCACGTGCTCCGGAAGGATAAGCAGTTCCTGATCCACTTGTGGTCACCTGTGGTGTTGCTCTTTTAACAAACCCGGTGATAAGGTATGAATTCTCTAATCTAAACTCTAATCTACAAAACACTACACAGAAAGGTAAAGATCGAGCAACACGAACCTCTCTAATAGCGCGATGAACTCAAGTCCTCCAGATTTATACAGTCCTCTGACCTCATGTGCTCCAGATTTCTACAGTCCTGTGAATTCATGTGCTCCAGATTTATACAGTCCTCTGAACTCATGTGCTCCAGATTTATACAATCTAGCGCGGTGAACTCATGTGCTCCAGATTTATACAGTCCTGTGAACTCATGTGCTCCAGATTTATACAGTCCTGTGAACTCATGTGCTCCAGATTTATACAGTCCTGTGAACTCATGTGCTCCAGATTTATAAAACCAGTGTGAACTCATGTGCTCCAGATTTATACAGTCCTGTGAATTCATGTGCTCCAGATTTATACAGTCTTGTGAACTCATGTGCTCCAGATTTATACAGTCCCATAATACATTAGTATTTGACCTCTCGTCAGAAAATGTGTTGTTATCAGAATGGGTATTCAGACGCCACACATCGAAGAAACACAGATAATAAATTGGCCAAAGAACCATGGTCCACAAAACACTACATATAAAACAAAACTATTGATTGGACAACACAAACCCCTCTAGCAACCAGGATGGCTAAGCAGTCCTGTTGATTGGACAACACAAACCCCTCTAACAACCAGGACGGCTAAGTAACCCCTGTTGATTGGACAACACAAACCCCTCTAACAACCAGGATGGCTAAGCAGCCCTGTTGATTGGACAACACAAACCCCTCTAACAACCAGGATGGCTAAGTAACCCCTGTTGATTGGACAATACAAATCCCTCTAACAACCAGGATGGCTAAGCAGCCCTGTTGATTGGACAACACAAACCCCTCTAACAACCAGAATGGCTAAGTAACCCCTGTTGATTGGACAACACAAACCCCTCTAACAACCAGGACGGCTAAGTAACCCCTGTTGATTGGACAACACAAACCCCTCTAACAATCAGGATGGCTAAGCAGTCCTGTTGACTGAACAACACAAACCCCTCTAACAACCAGGATGGCTAAGCAGCCCTGTTGATTGGACAATACAAACCCCTTTAACAACCAGGACGGCTAAGTAGCCCCTATTGATTGGACAACACAAACCCCTCTAACAACCAGGATGGCTAAGCAACCCTGTTGATTGGACAACACAAACCCCTCTAACAACCAGGATGGCTAAGAAGTCCTGTTGATTGGACAACACAAACCTCTCTAACAACCAGGTTGGCTAAGTAGCCCCTGTTGATTGGACAATACAAACCCCTCTAACAACCAGGATAGCTAAGCAGTCCTGTTGATTGGACAACACAAACCCCTCTAACAACCAGGACGGCTAAGTAACCCCTGATGATTGGACAACACAAACCCCTCTAACAACCAGGATGGCTAAGCAGTCCTGTTGATTGGACAACACAAACCCCTCTAACAACCAGGACGGCTAAGCAACCCTGTTGATTGGACAACACAAACCCCTCTAACATCCAGGATGGCTAAGCAGCCCCTGTTGATTGGACAACACAAACCCCTCCAACAACCAGGACGGCTAAGTAGCCCCTGTTGATTGGACAACACAAAACCCTCTAACAACCAGGATGGCTAAGCAGTCCTGTTGATTGGACAACACAAACCCCTCTAACAACCAGGACGGCTAAGTAACCCCTGTTGATTGGACAACACAAACCCCTCTAACAACCAGGATGGCTAAGAAGTCCTATTGATTGGACAACACAAACCCCTCTAACAACCAGGATGGCTAAGCAGTCCTGTTTATTGGACAACACAAACCCCTCTAACAACCAGGATGGCTAAGCAGCCCTGTTGATTGGACAACACAAACCCCTCTAACAACCAGGACGGCTAAGTAGCCCCTGTTCATTGGACAACACAAACCCCTCTAACAACCAGGATGGCTAAGCAGCCCCTCTTGATTGGACAACACAAACCCCTCTAGCAACCAGGACGGCTAAGTAACCCCTGTTGATTGGCCAACACAAACCCCTCTAACAACCAGGATGGCTAAGCAGTCCTGTTGATTGGACAACACAAACCCCTCTAACAACCAGGACGGCTAAGCATCCCTGTTGATTGGACAACACAAACCCCTCTAACATCCAGGATGGCTAAGCAGCCCTTGTTGATTGGACAACACAAACCCCTCCAACAATCAGGACGGCTAAGTAGCCCCTGTTGATTGGACAACACAAACCCCTCTAACAGCTAGGATGGCTAAGCAGTCCTGTTAATTGGACAACAAAAACCCCTCTAACAACCAGGACGGCTAAGTAACCCCTGTTGATTGGACAACACAAACCCCTCTAACAACCAGGATGGCTAAGCAGCCCTGTTGATTGGACAACACAAACCCCTCTAACAACCAGGATGGCTAAGTAACCCCTGTTGATTGGACAATACAAATCCCTCTAACAACCAGGATGGCTAAGCAGCCCTGTTGATTGGACAACACAAACCCCTCTAACAACCAGGATGGCTAAGTAACCCCTGTTGATTGGCCAACACAAACCCCTCTAACAACCAGGATGGCTAAGCAGTCCTGTTGATTGGACAACACAAACCCCTCTAACAACCAGGACGGCTAAGCATCCCTGTTGATTGGACAACACAAACCCCTCTAACATCCAGGATGGCTAAGCAGCCCTTGTTGATTGGACAACACAAACCCCTCCAACAACCAGGACGGCTAAGTAGCCCCTGTTGATTGGACAACACAAACCCCTCTAACAGCTAGGATGGCTAAGCAGTCCTGTTAATTGGACAACAAAAACCCCTCTAACAACCAGGACGGCTAAGTAACCCCTGTTGATTGGACAACACAAACCCCTCTAACAACCAGGATGGCTAAGCAGCCCTGTTGATTGGACAACACAAATCCCTCTAACAACCAGGATGGCTAAGTAACCCCTGTTGATTGGACAATACAAATCCCTCTAACAACCAGGATGGCTAAGCAGCCCTGTTGATTGGACAACACAAACCCCTCTAACAACCAGGATGGCTAAGTAACCCCTGTTGATTGGACAACACAAACCCCTCTAACAACCAGGACGGCTAAGTAACCCCTGTTGATTGGACAACACAAACCCCTCTAACAATCAGGATGGCTAAGCAGTCCTGTTGACTGAACAACACAAACCCCTCTAACAACCAGGATGGCTAAGCAGCCCTGTTGATTGGACAATACAAACCCCTTTAACAACCATGACGGCTAAGTAGCCCCTATTGATTGGACAACACAAACCCCTCTAACAACCAGGATGGCTAAGCAGCCCTTGTTGATTGGACAACACAAACCCCTCTAACAACCAGGATGGCTAAGCAGTCCTGTTGATTGGACAACACAAACCCCTCTAACAACCAGGACGGTTAAGTAACCCCTGTTGATTGGACAACACAAACCCCTCTAACAACCAGGATGGCTAAGAAGTCCTATTGATTGGACAACACAAACCCCTCTAACAACCAGGATGGCTAAGCAGCCCTGTTGATTGGACAACACAAACCCCTCTAACAACCAGGACGGCTAAGTAGCCCCTGTTCATTGGACAACACAAACCGCTCTAACAACCAGGATGGCTTAGCAGCCCCTCTTGATTGGACAACACAAACCCCTCTAGCAACCAGGACTGCTAAGTAACCCCTGTTGATTGGACAACACAAACCCCTCTAACAACCAGGATGGCTAAGCAGTCCTGTTGATTGGACAACACAAACCCCTCTAACAACCAGGACGGCTAAGCATCCCTGTTGATTGGACAACACAAACCCCTCTAACAACCAGGATGGCTAAGCAGCCCTTGTTGATTGGACAACACAAACCCCTCCAACAACCAGGACGCTAAGTAACCCCTGTTGATTGGACAACACAAACCCCTCTAACAACCAGGATGGCTAAGCAGCCCTTGTTGATTGGACAACACAAACCCCTCCAACAACCAGGACGGCTAAGTAGCCCCTGTTGATTGGACAACACAAACCCCTCTAACAGCTAGGATGGCTAAGCAGTCCTGTTAATTGGACAACACAAACCCCTCTAACAACCAGGACGGCTAAGTAACCCCTGTTGATTGGACAACACAAACCCCTCTAACAACCAGGATGGCTAAGCAGCCCTGTTGATTGGACAACACAAACCCCTCTAACAACCAGGACGGCTAAGTAACCCCTGTTGATTGGACAACACAAACCCCTCTAACAACCAGGATGGCTAAGCAGCCCTGTTGATTGGACAACACAAACCCCTCTAACAACCAGGATGGCTAAGTAACCCCTGTTGATTGGACAATAAAAATCCCTCTAACAACCAGGATGGCTAAGCAGCCCTGTTGATTGGACAACACAAACCCCTCTAACAACCAGGATGGCTAAGTAACCCCTGTTGATTGGACAACACAAACCCCTCTAACAACCAGGACGGCTAAGTAACCCCTGTTGATTGGACAACACAAACCCCTCTAACAATCAGGATGGCTAAGCAGTCCTGTTGACTGAACAACACAAACCCCTCTAACAACCAGGATGGCTAAGCAGCCCTGTTGATTGGACAATACAAACCCCTTTAACAACCAGGACGGCTAAGTAGCCCCTATTGATTGGACAACACAAACCCCTCTAACAACCAGGATGGCTAAGCAACCCTGTTGATTGGACAACACAAACCCCTCTAACAACCAGGATGGCTAAGAAGTCCTGTTGATTGGACAACACAAACCTCTCTAACAACCAGGTTGGCTAAGTAGCCCCTGTTGATTGGACAATACAAACCCCTCTAACAACCAGGATAGCTAAGCAGTCCTTGTTGATTGGACAACACAAACCCCTCTAACAACCAGGACGGCTAAGTAACCCCAGTTGATTGGACAACACAAACCCCTCTAACAACCAGGATGGCTAAGCAGTCCTGTTGATTGGACAACACAAACCCCTCTAACAACCAGGACGGCTAAGCAACCCTGTTGATTGGACAACACAAACCCCTCTAACATCCAGGATGGCTAAGCAGCCCCTGTTGATTGGACAACACAAACCCCTCCAACAACCAGGACGGCTAAGTAGCCCCTGTTGATTGGACAACACAAACCCCTCTAACAACCAGGATGGTTAAGCAGTCCTATTGATTGGACAACACAAACCCCTCTAACAACCAGGATGGCTAAGTAACCCCTGTTGATTGGACAACACAAACCCCTCTAACAACCAGGATGACTAAGAAGTCCTATTGATTGGACAACACAAACCCCTCTAACAACCAGGATGGCTAAGCAGTCCTGTTTATTGGACAACACAAACCCCTCTAACAACCAGGATGTCTAAGCAGCCCTGTTGATTGGACAACACAAACCCCTCTAACAACCAGGACGGCTAAGTAGCCCCTGTTCATTGGACAACACAAACCCCTCTAACAACCAGGATGGCTAAGCAGCCCCTCTTGATTGGACAACACAAACCCCTCTAGCAACCAGGACGGCTAAGTAACCCCTGTTGATTGGACAACACAAACCCCTCTAACAACCAGGATGGCTAAGCAGTCCTGTTGATTGGACAACACAAACCCCTCTAACAACCAGGACGGCTAAGCATCCCTGTTGATTGGACAACACAAACCCCTCTAACATCCAGGATGGCTAAGCAGCCCTTGTTGATTGGACAACACAATCCCCTCCAACAACCAGGACGGCTAAGTAGCCCCTGTTGATTGGACAAAACAAACCCCTCTAACAGCTAGGATGGCTAAGCAGTCCTGTTAATTGGACAACACAAACCCCTCTAACAACCAGGACGGCTAAGTAACCCCTGTTGATTGGACAACACAAACCCCTCTAACAACCAGGATGGCTAAGAAGTCCTATTGATTGGACAACACAAACCCCTCTAACAACCAGGATGGCTAAGCAGTCCTGTTTATTGGACAACACAAACCCCCCTAACAACCAGGATGGCTAAGCAGCCCTGTTGATTGGACAACACAAACCCCTCTAACAACCAGGACGGCAAAGTAGCCCCTGTTCATTGGACAACACAAACCCCTCTAACAACCAGGATGGCTAAGCAGCCCCTCTTGATTGGACAACACAAACCCCTCTAGCAACCAGGACGGCTAAGTAACCCCTGTTGATTGGACAACACAAACCCCTCTAACAGCCAGGATGGCTAAGAAGTCCTATTGATTGGACAAGACAAACCCCTTTAACAACCAGGACGGCTAAGCAACCCTGTTGATTGGACAACACAAACCCCTCTAACATCCAGGATGGCTAAGCAGCCCCTGTTGATTGGACAACACAAACCCCTCTAACAACCAGGACGGCTAAGTAGCCCCTGTTGATTGGACAACACAAACCCCTCTAACAACCAGGATGGCTAAGCAGTCCTGTTGATTGGACAGCACAAACCCCTCTAACAACCAGGACGGCTAAGTAACCCCTGTTGATTGGACAACACAAACCCCTCTAACAACCAGGATGGTTAAGAAGTCCTATTGATTGAACAACACAAACCCCTCTAACAACCAGAACGGCTAAGCAGTCCTGTTTATTGGACAACACAAACCCCTCTAACAACCAGGATGACTAAGCAGCCCTGTTGATTGGACAACACAAACCCCTCTAACAACCAGGACGGCTAAGCAGTCCTGTTTATTGGACAACACAAACCCCTCTAACAACCAGGATGGCTAAGCAGCCCTGTTGATTGGACAACACAAACCCCTCTAACAACCAGGACGGCTAAGTAGCCCCTGTTCATTGGACAACACAAACCCCTCTAACAACCAGGATGGCTAAGCAGCCCCTCTTGATTGGACAACACAAACCCCTCTAGCAACCAGGACGGCTAAGCAGCCCCTCTTGATTGGACAACACAAACCCCTCTAGCAACCAGGACGGCTAAGTAGCCCCTGTTTATTGGACAACACAAACCCCTCTAACAACCAGGACGGCTAAGTAGCCCCTGTTGATTGGACAACACAAACCCCTCTAACAACCAGGATGGCTAAGCAGTCCTGTTGATTGGAAAACACAAACCCCTCTAATAACCAGGATGGCTAAGCAGTCCTGTTGATTGGACAACACAAACCCCTCTAATAACCAGGATGGCTAAGCAGTCCAGTTGATTGGACAACACAAACCCCTCTAATAACCACGATGGCTAAGCAGTCCTGTTGATTGGACAACACAAACCCCTCTAATAACCAGAATGGCTAAGCAGTCCTGTTGATTGGACAACACAAACCCCTCTAACAACCATGATGGCTAAGCAGTCCTGTTGATTGGACAACACAAAACCCTCTAATAACCAGGATGGCTAAGTAGCCCCTGTTGATTGGACAACAAAAACCCCTCTAGCAACCCGGACGTTTAAGTAGCCCATGTTGATTGGACAACACAAACCCCTCTAACAACCAGGATGGCTAAGAAGTCCTATTGATTGGACAACACAAACCCCTCTAACAACCAGGACGGCTAAGCAGTCCTGTTTATTGGACAACACAAACCCCTCTAACAACCAGGATGGCTAAGCAGCCCTGTTGATTGGACAACACAAACCCCTCTAACAACCAGGACGGCTAAGTAGCCCCTGTTCATTGGACAACACAAACCCCTCTAATAACCAGGATGGCTAAGCAGTCCTGTTGATTGGACAACACAAATCCCTCTAACAACCAGGACTGCTAAGCAGCTCCTGTCCCACTGGTGGTACCCGTGTTACTCATGTAACCCCTCTAACAACCAGGACGGCTAAGCAGCTCCTGTCCCACTGGTGGTACCGTGTTACTCATGTAACCCCTCTAACAACCAGGTCGGCTAAGCAGCCCCGGTCCCACTGGTGGTACCCGTGTTACTCATGTAACCCCTCTAACAACCAGGACGGCTAAGCAGCTCCTGTCCCACCGGTGGTACCCGTGTTACTCATATAACTCCTCTAACACTCAGGACGGCTAAGCAGCTCCTGTCCAACTGGTGGTACCCGTGTTACTCATGTAACCCCTCTAACAACCAGGACGTCTAAGCAGCTCCTGTCCCATCGGTGGTACCCGTGTTACTCATGTAACCCCTCTAACAACCAGGACTGCTAAGCAGCCCCTGTCCCACTGGTGGTACCCGTCTTACTCATGTAACCCCTCTAACAACCAGGACGGCTAAGCAGCCCCTGTCCCACTGGTGGTACCCGTGTTACTCATGTAACCCCTCTAACAACCAGGACGGCTAAGCAGCCCCTGTCCCACTGGTGGTACCCGTGTTACTCATGTAACCCCTCTAACAACCAGGACGGCTAAGCAGCTCCTGTCCCACTGGTGGTACCCGATTTATTCATGTAACCCCTCTAACAACCAGGACTGCTAAGCAGCTCCTGTCCCACTGGTGGTACCCGTGTTACTCATGTAACCCCTCAAACAACCAGGACGGCTAAGCAGCACCTGTCCCACCGGTGGTACCCGTGTTACTCATGTAAACCCTCTAACAACCAAGACGGCTAAGCAGCCCCTGTTCCACTGGTGGTACCCGTGTTACTCATGTAACCTCTCTAACAACCAGGACGGCTAAGCAGCCCCTGTCCCACTGGTGGTACCCGTGTTACTCATGTAACCTCTCTAACAACCAGGACGGCTAAGCAGCCCCTGTCCCACTGGTGGTACCCGTGTTACTCATGTAACCCCTCTAACAACCAGGACGGCTAAGCAGCCCCTGTCCCACTGGTGGTACCCGTGTTACTCATGTAACCCCTCTAACAACCAGGACGGCTAAGCAGCCCCTTTCCCACTGGTGGTACCCGTCTTACTCATGTTCCAAATCCAGTGTTAATTCATATTTGGAGATTAGTCATGAAAGAAGGAAGGATGTTAAAAACAGCTTACTAGTATATGCATAGTCATTTTCAGTTCGTATTCAGACATTTTACGATATTGGCTTCTGAATTTTGAACTCTTATGAAAGGAATTTTAAGGAAAGAAAGGAAAAGAAAGATTAAACAGTGATGGTCATCAATTCCACAAATATCAACAACAGTATTCTGTCCAAAGTTGACTATTGTTTCCCTATAATGTCTTCTGGTGGCATTGTATACTAATAAATATTTAAATGATGGCCAACTTCACCAGCTCTCTTTAATAGAACGAATATTATACATATGACAATTCTGTATTACGAAGAGTAAATATATTATGTATAAAGTTGTAGATTTAGACTCATTCTTTACAACAATGCTGCTTACCCAATTATATTTGAAGTTTGTCATTTTCATCACATGTGGAAAGCACTTGCATAACCGCTTCATTTCACTAAGAAGGGAGGCTTGGGCCCATAAAACTAATTACCCCGACACCAAGCCAGAAAGATGAGATGTATATGTGTCTTAGGGGAATCATACCCCGCCACCAAGCGAGAAAGGTGAGATGTATACGTGTCTTAGGGGAATCTTACCACGACACCAAGCCAGAAAGATGAGATGTATATGTGTCTTAGGGGAATCTTACCCTGCCACCAAGCCAGAAAGGTGAGATGTATATGTGTCTTAGGGGAATCTTACCTCGCCACCAAGCCAGAAAAGTGAGATGTATACGTGTCTTAGGGGAATCTTACCCCGCCACCAAGCCAGAAAGGTGAGATGTATATGTGTCTTAGGGGAATCTTACCCCGCCACCAAGCCAGAAAGCTGAGATGTATACGTGTCTTAGGGGAATCTTACCCCGCCACCAAGCCAGAAAGATGAGATGTATATGTGTCTTAGGGGAATCTTATCCCGCCACCAAGCCAGAAAGGTGAGATGTATACGTTTCTCAAAGGAATCTTACCCCGCCACCAAGCCAGAAAGGTGAGATGTATACGTGTCTTAGGGGAATCTTACCCCGCCACCAAGCCAGAAAGGTGAGATGTACACGTGTCTAAGGGGAATCTTACCCCGCCACCAAGCCAGAAAGGTGAGATGTATACGTGTCTTAGGGGAATCTTATCCCGCCACCAAGCCAGAAAGGTGAGATGTATATGTGTCTAAGGGGAATCTTACACCGCCACCAAGCCAGAAAGGTGAGATGTATATGTGTCTTAAGGGAATCTTACCCTGCCACCAAGCCAGAAAGGTGAGATATATACGTGTCTAAGGGGAATCTTATCCCCGCCACCAAGACAGAAAGATGAGATGTATACGTGTCTTAGGGGAATCTTACCCCGCCACCAAGCCAGAAAGGTGAGATGTATATGTGTCTTAGGGGAATCTTACCCCACCACCAAGCCAGAAAGGTGAGATATATACGTGTCTTAGGGGAATATTACCCCGCCACCAAGCCAGAAAGATGAGATGTATATGTGTCTTAGGGGAATCTTACCCCGCCACCAAGCCAGAAAGGTGAGATGTATATGTGTCTTAGGGGAATCTTACCCCGCCACCAAGCCAGAAAGGTGAGATGTATACGTGTCTTAGGGGAATCTTACCCCGCCACCATGCTAGAAAGGTGAAACGTATATGTGTCTTAGGGGAATCTTACCCCGCCACCAAGCCAGAAAGGTGAGATGTATACGTGTTTTAGGGGAATCTTACCCCGCCACCAAGCCAGAAAAGTGAGATGTATACGTGTCTTAGGGGAATCTTACCCCGCCACCAAGCCAGAAAGGTGAGATGTATATGTGTCTTAGGGGAATCTTACCCCGCCACCAAGCCAGAAAGCTGAGATGTATACGTGTCTTAGGGGAATCTTACCCCGCCACCAAGCCAGAAAGGTGAGATGTATATGTGTCTAAGGGGAATCTTATTTCGCCACCAAGCCAGAAAGGTGAGATGTATACGTTTCTCAAAGGAATCTTACCCCGCCACCAAGCCAGAAAGGCGAGATGTATACGTGTCTTAGGGGAATCTTACCCCGCCACCAAGCCAGAAAGGTGAGATGTATACGTGTCTTAGGGGAATCTTACCCCGCCACCAAGCCATAAAGGTGAGATGTATACGTGTCTTAGGGGAATCTTACCCCGCCACCAAGCCACAAAGGTGAGATGTATATGTGTCTTAGGGGAATCTTACACCGCCACCAAGCCAGAAAGGTGAGATGTATATGTGTCTTAGGGGAATCTTACACCGCCACCAAGCCAGAAAGGTGAGATGTATATGTGTCTTAGGGGAATCTTACTCTGCCACCAAGCCAGAAAGGTGAGATGTATACGTGTCTTAGGGGAATCTTACCCTGCCACCAAGCCAGAAAGGTGAGATATATACGTGTCTTAGGGGAATCTTATCCCCGCCACCAAGCCAGAAAGATGAGATGTATACGTGTCTTAGGGGAATCTTACCCTGCCACCAAGCCAGTAAGGTGAGATGTATACGTGTCTTAGGGGAATCTTACCCTGCCACCAAGCCAGAAAGGTGAGATATATATGTGTCTTAGGGGAATCTTATCCTGCCACCAAGCCAGAAAGGTGAGATGTATATGTGTCTTAGGGGAATCTTACCCCGCCACCAAGCCAGAAAGGTGAGATGTATATGGGTCTTAGGGGAATCTTACCCCGCTACCAAGCCAGAAAGGTGAGATGCATACGTGTCTTTGGGGAATCTTACCCCGCCACCAAGCCCGAAAGGTGAGATGTATATGTGTCTTAGTGGAATCTTATCCCGCCACCAAGCCAGAAAGGTGAGATGTATACGTGTCTTAGGGGAATCTTACCACGCCACCAAGCCAGAAAGGTGAGATGTATACGTGTCTTAGGGGAATCTTACCCTGCCACCAAGCCAGAAAGGTGAGATATATACGTGTCTTAGGGGAATCTTATCCCCGCCACCAAGCCAGAAAGATGAGATGTATACGTGTCTTAGGGGAATCTTACCCCGCCACCAAGCCAGAAAGGTGAGATGTATATGTGTCTTAGGGGAATCTTACCCCGCCACCAAGCCAGAAAGGTGAGATGCATACGTGTCTTAGGGGAATATTACCCCGCCACCAAGCCAGAAAGATGAGATGTATACGTGTCTTAGGGGAATCTTACCCCGCCACCAAGCCAGAAAGGTGAGATGTATATGTGTCTTAGGGGAATCTTACCCCGCCACCAAGCCAGAAAGGTGAGATGTATACGTGTCTTAGGGGAATCTTACCCCGCCACCATGATAGAAAGGTGAGACGTATATGTGTCTTAGGGGAATCTTATCACGCCACCAAGCCAGAAAGGTGAGATGCATACGTTTCTCAAAGGAATCTTACCCCGCCACCAAGCCAGAAAGGTGAGATGTATACGTGTCTTAGGGGAATCTTACCCCGCCACCAAGCCAGAAAGGTGAGATGTATACGTGTCTTAGGGGAATCTTACCCTGCCACCAAGCCAGAAAGGTGAGATGTATACGTGTCTTAGGGGAATCTTACCCCGCCACCAAGCCAGAAAGGTGAGATGTATATGTGTCTTAGAGGAATCTTACACCGCCACCAAGCCAGAAAGGTGAGATGTATATGTGTCTTAGGGGAATCTTACCCCGCCACCAAGCCAGAAAGGTGAGATGTATATGTGTCTTAGGGGAATCTTACTCCGCCACCAAGCCAGAAAGGTGAGATGTATACGTGTCTTAGGGGAATCTTACCCTGCCACCAAGCCAGAAAGGTGAGATATATACGTGTCTTAGGGGAATCTTATCCCCGCCACCAAGCCAGAAAGATGAGATGTATACGTGTCTTAGGGGAATCTTACCCCGCCACCAAGCCAGAAAGGTGAGATGTATATGTGTCTTAGGGGAATCTTACCCCGCCACCAAGCCAGAAAGGTGAGATGTATATGTGTCTTAGGGGAATATTACCCCGCCACCAAGCCAGAAAGATGAGATGTATACGTGTCGTAGGGGTATCTTACCCCGCCACCAAGCCAGAAAGGTGAGATGTATACGTGTCTTAGGGGAATCTTACCCCGCCACCATGCGAGAAAGGTGAGATGTATACGTGTCTTAGGGGAATCTTACCCTGCCACCAAGCCAGTAAGGTGAGATGTATACGTGTCTTAGGGGAATCTTACCCCGCCACCAAGCCATAAAGGTGAGATGTATACGTGTCTTAGGGGAATCTTACCCCGCCACCAAGCCAGAAAGGTGAGATGTATATGTGTCTTAGGGGAATCTTACCCCGCCACCAAGCCAGAAAGGTGAGATATATACGTGTCTTAGGGGAATCTTACCCCGCCACCAAGCCAGAAAGGTGAGATGTATATGTGTATTATGGCAATCTTACCCCGCCACCAAGCCAGAAAGGAGAGATGTATATGTGTCTTAGGGGAATCTTACACCGTCACCAAGCCAGAAAGGTGAGATATATATGTGTCTTAGGGGAATCTTATCCCGCCACCAAGCCAGAAAGGTGAGATGTATATGTGTCATAGGGGAATCTTACTCCGCCACCAAGCCAGAAAGGTGAGATGTATATGTATCTTAGGGGTATCTTACCCCGCTACCAAGCCAGAAAGGTGAGATGCATACGTGTCTTAGGGAAATCTTACCCCGCCACCAAGCCAGAAAGGTGAGATATATACGTGTCTTAGGGGAATCTTACCCTGCCACCAAGCCAGAAAGGTTAGATATATACGTGTCTTAAGGGAATCTTATCCCCGCCACCAAGCCAGAAAGATGAGATGTATACGTGTCTTAGGGGAATCTTACCCCGCCACCAAGCCAGAAAGGTGAGATGTATATGTGTCTTAGGGGAATCTTACCCCGCCACCAAGCCAGAAAGGTGAGATGTATACGTGTCTTAGGGGAATATTACCGCGCCACCAAGCCAGAAAGATGAGATGTATACGTGTCTTAGGGGAATCTTACCCCGCCACCAAGCCAGAAAGGTGAGATGTATACGTGTCTTAAGGGAATCTTACACCGCCACCAAGCCAGAAAGGTGAGATGTATATGTGTCTTAGGGGAATCTTACACCGCCACCAAGCCAGAAAGGTGAGATGTATATGTGTCTTAGGGGAATCTTACTCTGCCACCAAGCCAGAAAGGTGAGATGTATACGTGTCTTAGGGGAATCTTACCCTGCCACCAAGCCAGAAAGGTGAGATATATACGTGTCTTAGGGGAATCTTATCCCCGCCACCAAGCCAGAAAGATGAGATGTATACGTGTCTTAGGGGAATCTTACCCTGCCACCAAGCCAGTAAGGTGAGATGTATACGTGTCTTAGGGGAATCTTACCCTGCCACCAAGCCAGAAAGGTGAGATATATATGTGTCTTAGGGGAATCTTATCCTGCCACCAAGCCAGAAAGGTGAGATGTATATGTGTCTTAGGGGAATCTTACCCCGCCACCAAGCCAGAAAGGTGAGATGTATATGGGTCTTAGGGGAATCTTACCCCGCTACCAAGCCAGAAAGGTGAGATGCATACGTGTCTTTGGGGAATCTTACCCCGCCACCAAGCCCGAAAGGTGAGATGTATATGTGTCTTAGTGGAATCTTATCCCGCCACCAAGCCAGAAAGGTGAGATGTATACGTGTCTTAGGGGAATCTTACCCCGCCACCAAGCCAGAAAGGTGAGATGTATACGTGTCTTAGGGGAATCTTACCCTGCCACCAAGCCAGAAAGGTGAGATATATACGTGTCTTAGGGGAATCTTATCCCCGCCACCAAGCCAGAAAGATGAGATGTATACGTGTCTTAGGGGAATCTTACCCCGCCACCAAGCCAGAAAGGTGAGATGTATATGTGTCTTAGGGGAATCTTACCCCGCCACCAAGCCAGAAAGGTGAGATGCATACGTGTCTTAGGGGAATATTACCCCGCCACCAAGCCAGAAAGATGAGATGTATACGTGTCTTAGGGGAATCTTACCCCGCCACCAAGCCAGAAAGGTGAGATGTATATGTGTGTTAGGGGAATCTTACCCCGCCACCAAGCCAGAAAGGTGAGATGTATACGTGTCTTAGGGGAATCTTACCCCGCCACCATGATAGAAAGGTGAGACGTATATGTGTCTTAGGGGAATCTTATCACGCCACCAAGCCAGAAAGGTGAGATGCATACGTTTCTCAAAGGAATCTTACCCCGCCACCAAGCCAGAAAGGTGAGATGTATACGTGTCTTAGGGGAATCTTACCCCGCCACCAAGCCAGAAAGGTGAGATGTATACGTGTCTTAGGGGAATCTTACCCCGCCACCAAGCCAGAAAGGTGAGATGTATACGTGTCTTAGGGGAATCTTACCCCGCCACCAAGCCAGAAAGGTGAGATGTATATGTGTCTTAGAGGAATCTTACACCGCCACCAAGCCAGAAAGGTGAGATGTATATGTGTCTTAGGGGAATCTTACCCCGCCACCAAGCCAGAAAGGTGAGATGTATATGTGTCTTAGGGGAATCTTACTCCGCCACCAAGCCAGAAAGGTGAGATGTATACGTGTCTTAGGGGAATCTTACCCTGCCACCAAGCCAGAAAGGTGAGATATATACGTGTCTTAGGGGAATCTTATCCCCGCCACCAAGCCAGAAAGATGAGATGTATACGTGTCTTAGGGGAATCTTACCCCGCCACCAAGCCAGAAAGGTGAGATGTATATGTGTCTTAGGGGAATCTTACCCCGCCACCAAGCCAGAAAGGTGAGATGTATACGTGTCTTAGGGGAATATTACCCCGCCACCAAGCCAGAAAGATGAGATGTATACGTGTCGTAGGGGTATCTTACCCCGCCACCAAGCCAGAAAGGTGAGATGTATACGTGTCTTAGGGGAATCTTACCCCGCCACCATGCGAGAAAGGTGAGATGTATACGTGTCTTAGGGGAATCTTACCCTGCCACCAAGCCAGTAAGGTGAGATGTATACGTGTCTTAGGGGAATCTTACCCCGCCACCAAGCCATAAAGGTGAGATGTATACGTGTCTTAGGGGAATCTTACCCCGCCACCAAGCCAGAAAGGTGAGATGTATATGTGTCTTAGGGGAATCTTACCCCGCCACCAAGCCAGAAAGGTGAGATATATACGTGTCTTAGGGGAATCTTACCCCGCCACCAAGCCAGAAAGGTGAGATGTATATGTGTATTATGGCAATCTTACCCCGCCACCAAGCCAGAAAGGAGAGATGTATATGTGTCTTAGGGGAATCTTACACCGTCACCAAGCCAGAAAGGTGAGATATATATGTGTCTTAGGGGAATCTTATCCCGCCACCAAGCCAGAAAGGTGAGATGTATATGTGTCATAGGGGAATCTTACTCCGCCACCAAGCCAGAAAGGTGAGATGTATATGTATCTTAGGGGTATCTTACCCCGCTACCAAGCCAGAAAGGTGAGATGCATACGTGTCTTAGGGAAATCTTACCCCGCCACCAAGCCAGAAAGGTGAGATATATACGTGTCTTAGGGGAATCTTACCCTGCCACCAAGCCAGAAAGGTTAGATATATACGTGTCTTAAGGGAATCTTATCCCCGCCACCAAGCCAGAAAGATGAGATGTATACGTGTCTTAGGGGAATCTTACCCCGCCACCAAGCCAGAAAGGTGAGATGTATATGTGTCTTAGGGGAATCTTACCCCGCCACCAAGCCAGAAAGGTGAGATGTATACGTGTCTTAGGGGAATATTACCGCGCCACCAAGCCAGAAAGATGAGATGTATACGTGTCTTAGGGGAATCTTACCCCGCCACCAAGCCAGAAAGGTGAGATGTATACGTGTCTTAAGGGAATCTTACCCCGCCACCATGCTAGAAAGGTGAGACGTATATGTGTCTTAGGGGAATCTTACCTCGCCACCAAGCCAGAAAGGTGAGATGTATACGTGTCTTAGGGGAATCTTACCCCGCCACCAAGCCAGAAAAGTGAGATGTATACGTGTCTTAGGGGAATCTTACCCCGCCACCAAGCCAGAAAGGTGAGATGTATATGTGTCTTAGGGGAATCTTATCCCGCCACCAAACCAGAAAGGTGAGATGTATACGTGTCTTAGGGGAATCTTACCCCTCCACCAAGCCAGAAAGGTGAGATGTATATGTGTCTTATGGGAATCTTACCCCGCCACCAAGCCAGAAAGGTGAGATGTATATGTGTCTTAGGGGAATCTTACACCGTCACCAAGCCAGAAAGGTGAGATATATATGTGTCTTAGGGGAATCTTATCCCGCCACCAAGCCAGAATGGTGAGATGTATATGTGTCATAGGGGAATCTTACTCCGCCACCAAGCCAGAAAGGTGAGATGTATATGTATCTTAGGGGTATCTTACCCCGCTACCAAGCCAGAAAGGTGAGATGCATACGTGTCTTAGGGGAATCTTACCCCGCCACCAAGCCAGAAAGGTGAGATGTATACGTGTCTTAGGGGAATCTTACCCTGCCACCAAGCCAGAAAGGTTAGATATATACGTGTCTTAAGGGAATCTTATCCCCGCCACCAAGCCAGAAAGATGAGATGTATACGTGTCTTAGGGGAATCTTACCCCGCCACCAAGCCAGAAAGGTGAGATGTATATGTGTCTTAGGGGAATCTTACCCCGCCACCAAGCCAGAAAGGTGAGATGTATACGTATCTTAGGGGAATATTACCCCGCCACCAAGCCAGAAAGATGAGATGTATACGTGTCTTAGGGGAATCTTACCCCGCCACCAAGCCAGAAAGGTGAGATATATGTGTCTTAGGGGAATCTTACCCCGCCACCAAGCCAGAAAGGTGAGATGTATACGTGTCTTAGGGGAATCTTACCCCGCCACCATGCTAGAAAGGTGAGACGTATATGTGTCTTAGGGGAATCTTACCCCGCCACCAAGCCAGAAAGGTGAGATGTATACGTGTCTTAGGGGAATCTTACCCCGCCACCAAGCCAGAAAAGTGAGATGTATACGTGTCTTAGGGGAATCTTACCCCGCCACCAAGCCAGAAAGGTGAGATGTATATGTGTCTTAGGGGAATCCTACCCCGCCACCAAGCCAGAAAGGTGAGATGTATACGTGTCTTAGGGGAATCTAACCCCGCCACCATGCGAGAAAGGTGAGATGTATACGTGTCTTAGGGGAATCTTACCCTGCCACCAAGCCAGTAAGGTGAGATGTATACGTGTCTTAGGGGAATCTTACCCTACCACCAAGCCAGAAAGGTGAGATATATATGTGTCTTAGGGGAATCTTATCCTGCCACCAAGCCAGAAAGGTGAGATGTATATGTGTCTTAGGGGAATCTTACCCCGCCACCAAGCCAGAAAGGTGAGATGTATATGGGTCTTAGGGGAATCTTACCCCGCTACCAAACCAGAAAGGTGAGATGCATACGTGTCTTTGGGGAATCTTACCCCGCCACCAAGCCAGAAAGGTGAGATGTATATGTGTCTTAGGGGAATCTTATCCCGCCACCAAGCCAGAAAGGTGAGATGTATACGTGTCTTAGGGGAATCTTACCCCGCCACCAAGCCAGAAAGGTGAGATGTATATGTGTCTTAGGGGAATCTTACCCCGCCACCAAGCCAGAAAGGTGAGATGTATACGTTTCTAAAAGGAATATTACCCGGCCACCAAGCCAGAAAGGTGAGATGTATATGTGTCTTAGGGGAATCTTACCCCGCCACCAAGCCAGAAAGGTGAGATGTATATGTGTCTTAGGGGAATCTTACCCCGCCACCAAGCCATAAAGCTGAGATGTATACGTGTCTTAGGGGAATCTTACCCCGCCACCAAGCCAGAAAGGTGAGATGTATATGTGTCTTAGGGGAATCTTACCCCGCCACCAAGCCAGAAAGGTGAGATGTATGCGTGTCTTAGGGGAATCTTACCCTGCCACCAAGCCAGAAAGGTGAGATATATACGTGTCTTAGGGTAATCTTACCCCGCCACCAAGCCAGAAAGGTGAGATGTATACGTGTCTTAGGGGAATCTTACCCCACCACCAAGCCAGAAAGGTGAGATGTATATGTATCTTAGGGGAATCTTACCCCACCACCAAGCCAGAAAGGTGAGATGTATATGTATCTTAGGGGAATCTTACCCCGCCACCAAGCCAGAAAGATGAGATGTATACGTGTCTTAGTGGAATCTTACCCCGCCACCAAGCCAGAAAGGTGAGATGTATATGTGTCTTAGGGGAATCTTACCCCGCCACCAAGCCAAAAAGGTGAGATGTATATGTGTCTTAGGGGAATCTTACCCCGCCACCAAGCCAGAAAGGTGAGATGTATACGTGTCTTAGGGGAATCGTACCCTGCCACCAAGCCAGAAAGGTGAGATGTATACGTGTCTTAGGGGAATCTTACCCTGCCACCAAGCCAGAAAGGTGATATATATATGTGTCTTTGGGGAATCTTATCCTGCCACCAAGCCAGAAAGGTGAGATGTATACGTGTCTAAGGGGAATCTTACCCCGCCACCAAGCCATAAAGGTGAGATGTATATGTGTCTTAGGGGAATCTTACCCCGCCACCAAGCCAGAAAGGTGAGATGTATACGTTTCTAAAAGGAATCTTACCCCGCCACCAAGCCAGAAAGGTGAGATGTATATGTGTCTTAGGGGAATCTTATCCCCGCCACCAAGCCAGAAAGATGAGATGTATACGTGTCTTAGGGGAATCTTACCCTGCCACCAAGCCAGTAAGGTGAGATGTATACGTGTCTTAGGGGAATCTTACCCTGCCACCAAGCCAGAAAGGTGAGATATATATGTGTCTTAGGGGAATCTTATCCTGCCACCAAGCCAGAAAGGTGAGATGTATATGTGTCTTAGGGGAATCTTACCCCGCCACCAAGCCAGAAAGGTGAGATGTATATGGGTCTTAGGGGAATCTTACCCCGCTACCAAGCCAGAAAGGTGAGATGCATACGTGTCTTTGGGGAATCTTACCCCGCCACCAAGCCCGAAAGGTGAGATGTATATGTGTCTTAGTGGAATCTTATCCCGCCACCAAGCCAGAAAGGTGAGATGTATACGTGTCTTAGGGGAATCTTACCCCGCCACCAAGCCAGAAAGGTGAGATGTATACGTGTCTTAGGGGAATCTTACCCTGCCACCAAGCCAGAAAGGTGAGATATATACGTGTCTTAGGGGAATCTTATCCCCGCCACCAAGCCAGAAAGATGAGATGTATACGTGTCTTAGGGGAATCTTACCCCGCCACCAAGCCAGAAAGGTGAGATGTATATGTGTCTTAGGGGAATCTTACCCCGCCACCAAGCCAGAAAGGTGAGATGCATACGTGTCTTAGGGGAATATTACCCCGCCACCAAGCCAGAAAGATGAGATGTATACGTGTCTTAGGGGAATCTTACCCCGCCACCAAGCCAGAAAGGTGAGATGTATATGTGTCTTAGGGGAATCTTACCCCGCCACCAAGCCATAAAGGTGAGATGTATACGTGTCTTAGGGGAATCTTACCCCGCCACCATGATAGAAAGGTGAGACGTATATGTGTCTTAGGGGAATCTTATCACGCCACCAAGCCAGAAAGGTGAGATGTATACGTTTCTCAAAGGAATCTTACCCCGCCACCAAGCCAGAAAGGTGAGATGTATACGTGTCTTAGGGGAATCTTACCCCGCCACCAAGCCAGAAAGGTGAGATGTATACGTGTCTTAGGGGAATCTTACCCCGCCACCAAGCCAGAAAGGTGAGATGTATACGTGTCTTAGGGGAATCTTACCCCGCCACCAAGCCAGAAAGGTGAGATGTATATGTGTCTTAGAGGAATCTTACACCGCCACCAAGCCAGAAAGGTGAGATGTATATGTGTCTTAGGGGAATCTTACCCCGCCACCAAGCCAGAAAGGTGAGATGTATATGTGTCTTAGGGGAATCTTACTCCGCCACCAAGCCAGAAAGGTGAGATGTATACGTGTCTTAGGGGAATCTTACCCTGCCACCAAGCCAGAAAGGTGAGATATATACGTGTCTTAGGGGAATCTTATCCCCGCCACCAAGCCAGAAAGATGAGATGTATACGTGTCTTAGGGGAATCTTACCCCGCCACCAAGCCAGAAAGGTGAGATGTATATGTGTCTTAGGGGAATCTTACCCCGCCACCAAGCCAGAAAGGTGAGATGTATACGTGTCTTAGGGGAATATTACCCCGCCACCAAGCCAGAAAGATGAGATGTATACGTGTCGTAGGGGTATCTTACCCCGCCACCAAGCCAGAAAGGTGAGATGTATACGTGTCTTAGGGGAATCTTACCCCGCCACCATGCGAGAAAGGTGAGATGTATACGTGTCTTAGGGGAATCTTACCCTGCCACCAAGCCAGTAAGGTGAGATGTATACGTGTCTTAGGGGAATCTTACCCCGCCACCAAGCCATAAAGGTGAGATGTATACGTGTCTTAGGGGAATCTTACCCCGCCACCAAGCCAGAAAGGTGAGATGTATATGTGTCTTAGGGGAATCTTACCCCGCCACCAAGCCAGAAAGGTGAGATATATACGTGTCTTAGGGGAATCTTACCCCGCCACCAAGCCAGAAAGGTGAGATGTATATGTGTATTATGGCAATCTTACCCCGCCACCAAGCCAGAAAGGAGAGATGTATATGTGTCTTAGGGGAATCTTACACCGTCACCAAGCCAGAAAGGTGAGATATATATGTGTCTTAGGGGAATCTTATCCCGCCACCAAGCCAGAAAGGTGAGATGTATATGTGTCATAGGGGAATCTTACTCCGCCACCAAGCCAGAAAGGTGAGATGTATATGTATCTTAGGGGTATCTTACCCCGCTACCAAGCCAGAAAGGTGAGATGCATACGTGTCTTAGGGAAATCTTACCCCGCCACCAAGCCAGAAAGGTGAGATATATACGTGTCTTAGGGGAATCTTACCCTGCCACCAAGCCAGAAAGGTTAGATATATACGTGTCTTAAGGGAATCTTATCCCCGCCACCAAGCCAGAAAGATGAGATGTATACGTGTCTTAGGGGAATCTTACCCCGCCACCAAGCCAGAAAGGTGAGATGTATATTTGTCTTAGGGGAATCTTACCCCGCCACCAAGCCAGAAAGGTGAGATGTATACGTGTCTTAGGGGAATATTACCGCGCCACCAAGCCAGAAAGATGAGATGTATACGTGTCTTAGGGGAATCTTACCCCGCCACCAAGCCAGAAAGGTGAGATGTATACGTGTCTTAAGGGAATCTTACCCCGCCACCATGCTAGAAAGGTGAGACGTATATGTGTCTTAGGGGAATCTTACCTCGCCACCAAGCCAGAAAGGTGAGATGTATACGTGTCTTAGGGGAATCTTACCCCGCCACCAAGCCAGAAAAGTGAGATGTATACGTGTCTTAGGGGAATCTTACCCCGCCACCAAGCCAGAAAGGTGAGATGTATATGTGTCTTAGGGGAATCTTATCCCGCCACCAAACCAGAAAGGTGAGATGTATACGTGTCTTAGGGGAATCTTACCCCTCCACCAAGCCAGAAAGGTGAGATGTATATGTGTCTTATGGGAATCTTACCCCGCCACCAAGCCAGAAAGGTGAGATGTATATGTGTCTTAGGGGAATCTTACACCGTCACCAAGCCAGAAAGGTGAGATATATATGTGTCTTAGGGGAATCTTATCCCGCCACCAAGCCAGAATGGTGAGATATATATGTGTCATAGGGGAATCTTACTCCGCCACCAAGCCAGAAAGGTGAGATGTATATGTATCTTAGGGGTATCTTACCCCGCTACCAAGCCAGAAAGGTGAGATGCATACGTGTCTTAGGGGAATCTTACCCCGCCACCAAGCCAGAAAGGTGAGATGTATACGTGTCTTAGGGGAATCTTACCCTGCCACCAAGCCAGAAAGGTTAGATATATACGTGTCTTAAGGGAATCTTATCCCCGCCACCAAGCCAGAAAGATGAGATGTATACGTGTCTTAGGGGAATCTTACCCCGCCACCAAGCCAGAAAGGTGAGATGTATATGTGTCTTAGGGGAATCTTACCCCGCCACCAAGCCAGAAAGGTGAGATGTATACGTATCTTAGGGGAATATTACCCCGCCACCAAGCCAGAAAGATGAGATGTATACGTGTCTTAGGGGAATCTTACCCCGCCACCAAGCCAGAAAGGTGAGATATATGTGTCTTAGGGGAATCTTACCCCGCCACCAAGCCAGAAAGGTGAGATGTATACGTGTCTTAGGGGAATCTTACCCCGCCACCATGCTAGAAAGGTGAGACGTATATGTGTCTTAGGGGAATCTTACCCCGCCACCAAGCCAGAAAGGTGAGATGTATACGTGTCTTAGGGGAATCTTACCCCGCCACCAAGCCAGAAAAGTGAGATGTATACGTGTCTTAGGGGAATCTTACCCCGCCACCAAGCCAGAAAGGTGAGATGTATATGTGTCTTAGGGGAATCCTACCCCGCCACCAAGCCAGAAAGGTGAGATGTATACGTGTCTTAGGGGAATCTAACCCCGCCACCATGCGAGAAAGGTGAGATGTATACGTGTCTTAGGGGAATCTTACCCTGCCACCAAGCCAGTAAGGTGAGATGTATACGTGTCTTAGGGGAATCTTACCCTACCACCAAGCCAGAAAGGTGAGATATATATGTGTCTTAGGGGAATCTTATCCTGCCACCAAGCCAGAAAGGTGAGATGTATATGTGTCTTAGGGGAATCTTACCCCGCCACCAAGCCAGAAAGGTGAGATGTATATGGGTCTTAGGGGAATCTTACCCCGCTACC
The DNA here is from genome assembly GCA_963680875.1 of Bathymodiolus brooksi. Classification (NCBI taxonomy): domain Eukaryota; kingdom Metazoa; phylum Mollusca; class Bivalvia; order Mytilida; family Modiolidae; genus Bathymodiolus; species Bathymodiolus brooksi. The sequence goes on from OY804590.1 coordinate 84,704,215, forward strand.
AAGCCAGAAAGGTGAGATGCATACGTGTCTTTGGGGAATCTTACCCCGCCACCAAGCCAGAAAGGTGAGATGTATATGTGTCTTAGGGGAATCTTATCCCGCCACCAAGCCAGAAAGGTGAGATGTATACGTGTCTTAGGGGAATCTTACCCCGCCACCAAGCCAGAAAGGTGAGATGTATATGTGTCTTAGGGGAATCTTACCCCGCCACCAAGCCAGAAAGGTGAGATGTATACGTTTCTAAAAGGAATATTACCCGGCCACCAAGCCAGAAAGGTGAGATGCATACGTGTCTTTGGGGAATCTTACCCCGCCACCAAGCCAGAAAGGTGAGATGTATATGTGTCTTAGGGGAATCTTATCCCGCCACCAAGCCAGAAAGGTGAGATGTATACGTGTCTTAGGGGAATCTTACCCCGCCACCAAGCCAGAAAGGTGAGATGTATATGTGTCTTAGGGGAATCTTACCCCGCCACCAAGCCAGAAAGGTGAGATGTATATGTGTCTTAGGGGAATCTTACCCCGCCACCAAGCCATAAAGCTGAGATGTATACGTGTCTTAGGGGAATCTTACCCCGCCACCAAGCCTGAAAGGTGAGATGTATATGTGTCTTAGGGGAATCTTACTCCGCCACCAAGCCAGAAAGGTGAGATGTATACGTGTCTTAGGGGAATCTTACCCTGCCACCAAGCCAGAAAGGTGAGATATATACGTGTCTTAGGGTAATCTTACCCCGCCACCAAGCCAGAAAGGTGAGATGTATACGTGTCTTAGGGGAATCTTACCCCACCACCAAGCCAGAAAGGTGAGATGTATATGTATCTTAGGGGAATCTTACCCCGCCACCAAGCCAGAAAGGTGATATGTATACGTGTCTTAGGGGAATCTTACCCCGCCACCAAGCCAGAAAGATGAGATGTATACGTGTCTTAGTGGAATCTTACCCCGCCACCAAGCCAGAAAGGTGAGATGTATATGTGTCTTAGGGGAATCTTACCCCGCCACCAAGCCAGAAAGGTGAGATGTATATGTGTCTTAGGGGAATCTTACCCCGCCACCAAGCCAGAAAGGTGAGATGTATACGTGTCTTAGGGGAATCTTACCCTGCCACCAAGCCAGAAAGGTGAGATGTATACGTGTCTTATTATTTTCAGGGTTAATTCTAAATAGAAATAAAACAGAGGGCATATGGATCGGTAAACTAAAAAATTGCAAAGACAAAATTAGAGGTATTAAATGGACACAGAATCCTGTTAAAGCATTAGGTATATTCTTTGGACATGACAAGGAAGAATGTCAAAAACTTAACTGGGAAAAGAGAATTGAAGAAATGAAAAATCAATTTACAGCATGGGGAAAAAGAAATCTAACTATTATGGGGAAAATTCTTATTATAAAAACACTCATCCTGCCGAAATTTACCTTCTTAGCCAGTTCATGTGTAGTACCAAAGATGTATATAAAAGAAATTGAATCTTGTTTTTACAGATTTATCTGGAATGGGAAGCCGGATAAAATCAAGAGATTAACTTTAATAGGGGATTATGAAAAGGGGGGGTTGAATATGGTTGATATAAACAGTTATTTTAAATCGCTTAAGGTGTCATGGGTCAAAAGACTGCTTAGTTCAAAAACATCAAATTGGAAAGTTATACCAAGAAAATATTTAGATAAATTTGGAAAAAAATGGCTAATTTTTAAAATGAATATGGACAATGGTAAATCAATAGAAAATTTTAATGATATCCCAGAGTTCTATAAAGAAATAATAAACTGTTGGGTAGAATTTGGAGGTGGACAAACAAAAACACCAACTAATTTTAGAGAGATAAGAAACCAAAATATTTGGGGAAATAAATATATAAAATTTAATAATAAAAGTTTAATTTATAAAAACTGGATTGATAGCAACCTGTTGTATGTGAACGACATAACTGACGAAAATGGAAGGATATCACAAGACTATTTGATAGAGAAATTGAAAAATAAAATTAATTTTTTTAGTGAATTTAGTCGACTAAAAAAGGCAATTACTAAAGAGTGGTATGTGCAATTATCAGAAGAAAAATCTGTGAAAACTACTATTAATATAAAAAAAGAAAATATTATTTCTGCTGGTAGGGTGATTGATATGGATAAATTAGTTAACAAAGATTTTTACAATATTATCAAAAACAAAGTTTTTATCAAACCTATAGGTATACATTTTTGGACAACTTACTTGGATATCCAAGATTTTCAAAAAATAACAGACTTATATGAATTTATTTTTAAAATTTTGTTAGAAAACAAATTGAAAATATTTAGATGGAAACTATTACAATTTATTATTCCAACCAAATCACATCTGTTCAAATGGAAAATATCAACTGACAGTTTATGTAATGTTTGTAAAGTAGAAGAAGATTATGATCACTTTTTCATGTCGTGTAAATATTTAGACATATTTTGGAATAAAATAAATGAAATGTTAAAAAAGGTCCAATTTGAAAACAATATCAAACTTCAACATTTAGTATTTGGGTACAAAATTTTCGACAAAGAATATTTTCACCTAAACTATTTTTTAACTATATTGGCATTTACAATTTACAAATCCTATTATGTATCGGAACAAAAGACAAAGACAATTGATGTTTATCTGTTATTTAAAAATGAATTTCAAAGAAAAATGAAGGAAAATAAATTACTAGGAATGAATTCATTGTTCAATCATATATTAAATAAACTGTGATCATAACTTATGCAATAGAATATATTAGAATAAAATAGTTTTATATGTAATTATAGTTTGGAGTATCACCCTGGATATTCAAAACAGAATTTCACAGGGATACTTCAGAGGAACTTGGACTCTGAAGTAAAAATGTAACAAGATATTTACTAAATAAAATCTGTGATATTGAAAAAAAAAAAAAATAAAAAAAATGTTTAAAAAAAAAAAAAAAGAGATGTATACGTGTCTTAGGGGAATCTTACCCTGCCACCAAGCCAGAAAGGTGATATATATATGTGTCTTAGGGGAATCTTATCCTGCCACCAAGCCAGAAAGGTGAGATGTATATGTGTCTTAGGGGAATCTTACCCCGCCACCAAGCCAGAAAGGTGAGATGTATATGGGTCTTAGGGGAATCTTACCCCGCTACCAAGCCAGAAAGGTGAGATGCATACGTGTCTTTGGGGAATCTTACCCCGCCACCAAGCCCGAAAGGTGAGATGTATATGTGTCTTAGTGGAATCTTATCCCGCCACCAAGCCAGAAAGGTGAGATGTATACGTGTCTTAGGGGAATCTTACCCCGCCACCAAGCCAGAAAGGTGAGATGTATATGTGTCTTAGGGGAATCTTACCCCGCCACCAAGCCAGAAAGGTGAGATGCATACGTGTCTTAGGGGAATATTACCCCGCCACCAAGCCAGAAAGATGAGATGTATACGTGTCTTAGGGGAATCTTACCCCGCCACCAAGCCAGAAAGGTGAGATGTATATGTGTCTTAGGGGAATCTTACCCCGCCACCAAGCCAGAAAGGTGAGATGTATACGTGTCTTAGGGGAATCTTACCCCGCCACCATGATAGAAAGGTGAGACGTATATGTGTCTTAGGGGAATCTTATCACGCCACCAAGCCAGAAAGGTGAGATGTATACGTTTCTCAAAGGAATCTTACCCCGCCACCAAGCCAGAAAGGTGAGATGTATACGTGTCTTAGGGGAATCTTACCCCGCCACCAAGCCAGAAAGGTGAGATGTATACGTGTCTTAGGGGAATCTTACCCCGCCACCAAGCCAGAAAGGTGAGATGTATACGTGTCTTAGGGGAATCTTACCCCGCCACCAAGCCAGAAAGGTGAGATGTATATGTGTCTTAGAGGAATCTTACACCGCCACCAAGCCAGAAAGGTGAGATGTATATGTGTCTTAGGGGAATCTTACCCCGCCACCAAGCCAGAAAGGTGAGATGTATATGTGTCTTAGGGGAATCTTACTCCGCCACCAAGCCAGAAAGGTGAGATGTATACGTGTCTTAGGGGAATCTTACCCTGCCACCAAGCCAGAAAGGTGAGATATATACGTGTCTTAGGGGAATCTTATCCCCGCCACCAAGCCAGAAAGATGAGATGTATACGTGTCTTAGGGGAATCTTACCCCGCCACCAAGCCAGAAAGGTGAGATGTATATGTGTCTTAGGGGAATCTTACCCCGCCACCAAGCCAGAAAGGTGAGATGTATACGTGTCTTAGGGGAATATTACCCCGCCACCAAGCCAGAAAGATGAGATGTATACGTGTCGTAGGGGTATCTTACCCCGCCACCAAGCCAGAAAGGTGAGATGTATACGTGTCTTAGGGGAATCTTACCCCGCCACCATGCGAGAAAGGTGAGATGTATACGTGTCTTAGGGGAATCTTACCCTGCCACCAAGCCAGTAAGGTGAGATGTATACGTGTCTTAGGGGAATCTTACCCCGCCACCAAGCCATAAAGGTGAGATGTATACGTGTCTTAGGGGAATCTTACCCCGCCACCAAGCCAGAAAGGTGAGATGTATATGTGTCTTAGGGGAATCTTACCCCGCCACCAAGCCAGAAAGGTGATATATATATGTGTCTTAGGGGAATCTTATCCTGCCACCAAGCCAGAAAGGTGAGATGTATATGTGTCTTAGGGGAATCTTACCCCGCCACCAAGCCAGAAAGGTGAGATGTATATGGGTCTTAGGGGAATCTTACCCCGCTACCAAGCCAGAAAGGTGAGATGCATACGTGTCTTTGGGGAATCTTACCCCGCCACCAAGCCCGAAAGGTGAGATGTATATGTGTCTTAGTGGAATCTTATCCCGCCACCAAGCCAGAAAGGTGAGATGTATACGTGTCTTAGGGGAATCTTACCCCGCCACCAAGCCAGAAAGGTGAGATGTATACGTGTCTTAGGGGAATCTTACCCTGCCACCAAGCCAGAAAGGTGAGATATATACGTGTCTTAGGGGAATCTTATCCCCGCCACCAAGCCAGAAAGATGAGATGTATACGTGTCTTACGGGAATCTTACCCCGCCACCAAGCCAGAAAGGTGAGATGTATATGTGTCTTAGGGGAATCTTACCCCGCCACCAAGCCAGAAAGGTGAGATGCATACGTGTCTTAGGGGAATATTACCCCGCCACCAAGCCAGAAAGGTGAGATGTATACGTGTCTTAGGGGAATCTTACCCCGCCACCAAGCCAGAAAGGTGAGATGTATATGTGTCTTAGAGGAATCTTACACCGCCACCAAGCCAGAAAGGTGAGATGTATATGTGTCTTAGGGGAATCTTACCCCGCCACCATGATAGAAAGGTGAGACGTATATGTGTCTTAGGGGAATCTTATCACGCCACCAAGCCAGAAAGGTGAGATGTATACGTTTCTCAAAGGAATCTTACCCCGCCACCAAGCCAGAAAGGTGAGATATATACGTGTCTTAGGGGAATCTTATCCCCGCCACCAAGCCAGAAAGATGAGATGTATACGTGTCTTAGGGGAATCTTACCCCGCCACCAAGCCAGAAAGGTGAGATGTATATGTGTCTTAGGGGAATCTTACCCCGCCACCAAGCCAGAAAGGTGAGATGTATACGTGTCTTAGGGGAATATTACCCCGCCACCAAGCCAGAAAGATGAGATGTATACGTGTCGTAGGGGTATCTTACCCCGCCACCAAGCCAGAAAGGTGAGATGTATACGTGTCTTAGGGGAATCTTACCCCGCCACCATGCGAGAAAGGTGAGATGTATACGTGTCTTAGGGGAATCTTACCCTGCCACCAAGCCAGTAAGGTGAGATGTATACGTGTCTTAGGGGAATCTTACCCCGCCACCAAGCCATAAAGGTGAGATGTATACGTGTCTTAGGGGAATCTTACCCCGCCACCAAGCCAGAAAGGTGAGATGTATATGTGTCTTAGGGGAATCTTACCCCGCCACCAAGCCAGAAAGGTGAGATATATACGTGTCTTAGGGGAATCTTACCCCGCCACCAAGCCAGAAAGGTGAGATGTATATGTGTATTATGGCAATCTTACCCCGCCACCAAGCCAGAAAGGAGAGATGTATATGTGTCTTAGGGGAATCTTACACCGTCACCAAGCCAGAAAGGTGAGATATATATGTGTCTTAGGGGAATCTTATCCCGCCACCAAGCCAGAAAGGTGAGATGTATATGTGTCATAGGGGAATCTTACTTCGCCACCAAGCCAGAAAGGTGAGATGTATATGTATCTTAGGGGTATCTTACCCCGCTACCAAGCCAGAAAGGTGAGATGCATACGTGTCTTAGGGAAATCTTACCCCGCCACCAAGCCAGAAAGGTGAGATATATACGTGTCTTAGGGGAATCTTACCCTGCCACCAAGCCAGAAAGGTTAGATATATACGTGTCTTAAGGGAATCTTATCCCCGCCACCAAGCCAGAAAGATGAGATGTATACGTGTCTTAGGGGAATCTTACCCCGCCACCAAGCCAGAAAGGTGAGATGTATATGTGTCTTAGGGGAATCTTACCCCGCCACCAAGCCAGAAAGGTGAGATGTATACGTGTCTTAGGGGAATATTACCGCGCCACCAAGCCAGAAAGATGAGATGTATACGTGTCTTAGGGGAATCTTACCCCGCCACCAAGCCAGAAAGGTGAGATGTATACGTGTCTTAAGGGAATCTTACCCCGCCACCATGCTAGAAAGGTGAGACGTATATGTGTCTTAGGGGAATCTTACCTCGCCACCAAGCCAGAAAGGTGAGATGTATATGTGTCTTAGGGGAATCTTACCCCGCCACCAAGCCAGAAAAGTGAGATGTATACGTGTCTTAGGGGAATCTTACCCCGCCACCAAGCCAGAAAGGTGAGATGTATATGTGTCTTAGGGGAATCTTATCCCGCCACCAAACCAGAAAGGTGAGATGTATACGTGTCTTAGGGGAATCTTACCCCTCCACCAAGCCAGAAAGGTGAGATGTATATGTGTCTTATGGGAATCTTACCCCGCCACCAAGCCAGAAAGGTGAGATGTATATGTGTCTTAGGGGAATCTTACACCGTCACCAAGCCAGAAAGGTGAGATATATATGTGTCTTAGGGGAATCTTATCCCGCCACCAAGCCAGAATGGTGAGATGTATATGTGTCATAGGGGAATCTTACTCCGCGACCAAGCCAGAAAGGTGAGATGTATATGTATCTTAGGGGTATCTTACCCCGCTACCAAGCCAGAAAGGTGAGATGCATACGTGTCTTAGGGGAATCTTACCCCGCCACCAAGCCAGAAAGGTGAGATGTATACGTGTCTTAGGGGAATCTTACCCTGCCACCAAGCCAGAAAGGTTAGATATATACGTGTCTTAAGGGAATCTTATCCCCGCCACCAAGCCAGAAAGATGAGATGTATACGTGTCTTAGGGGAATCTTACCCCGCCACCAAGCCAGAAAGGTGAGATGTATATGTGTCTTAGGGGAATCTTACCCCGCCACCAAGCCAGAAAGGTGAGATGTATACGTATCTTAGGGGAATATTACCCCGCCACCAAGCCAGAAAGATGAGATGTATACGTGTCTTAGGGGAATCTTACCCCGCCACCAAGCCAGAAAGGTGAGATATATGTGTCTTAGGGGAATCTTACCCCGCCACCAAGCCAGAAAGGTGAGATGTATACGTGTCTTAGGGGAATATTACCCCGCCACCAAGCCAGAAAGATGAGATGTATACGTGTCGTAGGGGTATCTTACCCCGCCACCAAGCCAGAAAGGTGAGATGTATACGTGTCTTAGGGGAATCTTACCCCGCCACCATGCGAGAAAGGTGAGATGTATACGTGTCTTAGGGGAATCTTACCCTGCCACCAAGCCAGTAAGGTGAGATGTATACGTGTCTTAGGGGAATCTTACCCCGCCACCAAGCCATAAAGGTGAGATGTATACGTGTCTTAGGGGAATCTTACCCCGCCACCAAGCCAGAAAGGTGAGATGTATATGTGTCTTAGGGGAATCTTACCCCGCCACCAAGCCAGAAAGGTGAGATATATACGTGTCTTAGGGGAATCTTACCCCGCCACCAAGCCAGAAAGGTGAGATGTATATGTGTATTATGGCAATCTTACCCCGCCACCAAGCCAGAAAGGAGAGATGTATATGTGTCTTAGGGGAATCTTACACCGTCACCAAGCCAGAAAGGTGAGATATATATGTGTCTTAGGGGAATCTTATCCCGCCACCAAGCCAGAAAGGTGAGATGTATATGTGTCATAGGGGAATCTTACTCCGCCACCAAGCCAGAAAGGTGAGATGTATATGTATCTTAGGGGTATCTTACCCCGCTACCAAGCCAGAAAGGTGAGATGCATACGTGTTTTAGGGAAATCTTACCCCGCCACCAAGCCAGAAAGGTGAGATATATACGTGTCTTAGGGGAATCTTACCCTGCCACCAAGCCAGAAAGGTTAGATATATACGTGTCTTAAGGGAATCTTATCCCCGCCACCAAGCCAGAAAGATGAGATGTATACGTGTCTTAGGGGAATCTTACCCCGCCACCAAGCCAGAAAGGTGAGATGTATATTTGTCTTAGGGGAATCTTACCCCGCCACCAAGCCAGAAAGGTGAGATGTATACGTGTCTTAGGGGAATATTACCGCGCCACCAAGCCAGAAAGATGAGATGTATACGTGTCTTAGGGGAATCTTACCCCGCCACCAAGCCAGAAAGGTGAGATGTATACGTGTCTTAAGGGAATCTTACCCCGCCACCATGCTAGAAAGGTGAGACGTATATGTGTCTTAGGGGAATCTTACCTCGCCACCAAGCCAGAAAGGTGAGATGTATACGTGTCTTAGGGGAATCTTACCCCGCCACCAAGCCAGAAAAGTGAGATGTATACGTGTCTTAGGGGAATCTTACCCCGCCACCAAGCCAGAAAGGTGAGATGTATATGTGTCTTAGGGGAATCTTATCCCGCCACCAAACCAGAAAGGTGAGATGTATACGTGTCTTAGGGGAATCTTACCCCTCCACCAAGCCAGAAAGGTGAGATGTATATGTGTCTTATGGGAATCTTACCCCGCCACCAAGCCAGAAAGGTGAGATGTATATGTGTCTTAGGGGAATCTTACACCGTCACCAAGCCAGAAAGGTGAGATATATATGTGTCTTAGGGGAATCTTATCCCGCCACCAAGCCAGAATGGTGAGATATATATGTGTCATAGGGGAATCTTACTCCGCCACCAAGCCAGAAAGGTGAGATGTATATGTATCTTAGGGGTATCTTACCCCGCTACCAAGCCAGAAAGGTGAGATGCATACGTGTCTTAGGGGAATCTTACCCCGCCACCAAGCCAGAAAGGTGAGATGTATACGTGTCTTAGGGGAATCTTACCCTGCCACCAAGCCAGAAAGGTTAGATATATACGTGTCTTAAGGGAATCTTATCCCCGCCACCAAGCCAGAAAGATGAGATGTATACGTGTCTTAGGGGAATCTTACCCCGCCACCAAGCCAGAAAGGTGAGATGTATATGTGTCTTAGGGGAATCTTACCCCGCCACCAAGCCAGAAAGGTGAGATGTATACGTATCTTAGGGGAATATTACCCCGCCACCAAGCCAGAAAGATGAGATGTATACGTGTCTTAGGGGAATCTTACCCCGCCACCAAGCCAGAAAGGTGAGATATATGTGTCTTAGGGGAATCTTACCCCGCCACCAAGCCAGAAAGGTGAGATGTATACGTGTCTTAGGGGAATCTTACCCCGCCACCATGCTAGAAAGGTGAGACGTATATGTGTCTTAGGGGAATCTTACCCCGCCACCAAGCCAGAAAGGTGAGATGTATACGTGTCTTAGGGGAATCTTACCCCGCCACCAAGCCAGAAAAGTGAGATGTATACGTGTCTTAGGGGAATCTTACCCCGCCACCAAGCCAGAAAGGTGAGATGTATATGTGTCTTAGGGGAATCCTACCCCGCCACCAAGCCAGAAAGGTGAGATGTATACGTGTCTTAGGGGAATCTAACCCCGCCACCATGCGAGAAAGGTGAGATGTATACGTGTCTTAGGGGAATCTTACCCTGCCACCAAGCCAGTAAGGTGAGATGTATACGTGTCTTAGGGGAATCTTACCCTACCACCAGCCAGAAAGGTGAGATATATATGTGTCTTAGGGGAATCTTATCCTGCCACCAAGCCAGAAAGGTGAGATGTATATGTGTCTTAGGGGAATCTTACCCCGCCACCAAGCCAGAAAGGTGAGATGTATATGGGTCTTAGGGGAATCTTACCCCGCTACCAAGCCAGAAAGGTGAGATGCATACGTGTCTTTGGGGAATCTTACCCCGCCACCAAGCCAGAAAGGTGAGATGTATATGTGTCTTAGGGGAATCTTATCCCGCCACCAAGCCAGAAAGGTGAGATGTATACGTGTCTTAGGGGAATCTTACCCCGCCACCAAGCCAGAAAGGTGAGATGTATATGTGTCTTAGGGGAATCTTACCCCGCCACCAAGCCAGAAAGGTGAGATGTATACGTTTCTAAAAGGAATATTACCCGGCCACCAAGCCAGAAAGGTGAGATGCATACGTGTCTTTGGGGAATCTTACCCCGCCACCAAGCCAGAAAGGTGAGATGTATATGTGTCTTAGGGGAATCTTATCCCGCCACCAAGCCAGAAAGGTGAGATGTATACGTGTCTTAGGGGAATCTTACCCCGCCACCAAGCCAGAAAGGTGAGATGTATATGTGTCTTAGGGGAATCTTACCCCGCCACCAAGCCAGAAAGGTGAGATGTATATGTGTCTTAGGGGAATCTTACCCCGCCACCAAGCCATAAAGCTGAGATGTATACGTGTCTTAGGGGAATCTTACCCCGCCACCAAGCCTGAAAGGTGAGATGTATATGTGTCTTAGGGGAATCTTACTCCGCCACCAAGCCAGAAAGGTGAGATGTATACGTGTCTTAGGGGAATCTTACCCTGCCACCAAGCCAGAAAGGTGAGATATATACGTGTCTTAGGGTAATCTTACCCCGCCACCAAGCCAGAAAGGTGAGATGTATACGTGTCTTAGGGGAATCTTACCCCACCACCAAGCCAGAAAGGTGAGATGTATATGTATCTTAGGGGAATCTTACCCCGCCACCAAGCCAGAAAGGTGATATGTATACGTGTCTTAGGGGAATCTTACCCCGCCACCAAGCCAGAAAGATGAGATGTATACGTGTCTTAGTGGAATCTTACCCCGCCACCAAGCCAGAAAGGTGAGATGTATATGTGTCTTAGGGGAATCTTACCCCGCCACCAAGCCAGAAAGGTGAGATGTATATGTGTCTTAGGGGAATCTTACCCCGCCACCAAGCCAGAAAGGTGAGATGTATACGTGTCTTAGGGGAATCTTACCCTGCCACCAAGCCAGAAAGGTGAGATGTATACGTGTCTTAGGGGAATCTTACCCTGCCACCAAGCCAGAAAGGTGATATATATATGTGTCTTAGGGGAATCTTATCCTGCCACCAAGCCAGAAAGGTGAGATGTATATGTGTCTTAGGGGAATCTTACCCCGCCACCAAGCCAGAAAGGTGAGATGTATATGGGTCTTAGGGGAATCTTACCCCGCTACCAAGCCAGAAAGGTGAGATGCATACGTGTCTTTGGGGAATCTTACCCCGCCACCAAGCCCGAAAGGTGAGATGTATATGTGTCTTAGTGGAATCTTATCCCGACACCAAGCCAGAAAGGTGAGATGTATACGTGTCTTAGGGGAATCTTACCCCGCCACCAAGCCAGAAAGGTGAGATGTATACGTGTCTTAGGGGAATCTTACCCTGCCACCAAGCCAGAAAGGTGAGATATATACGTGTCTTAGGGGAATCTTATCCCCGCCACCAAGCCAGAAAGATGAGATGTATACGTGTCTTAGGGGAATCTTACCCCGCCACCAAGCCAGAAAGGTGAGATGTATATGTGTCTTAGGGGAATCTTACCCCGCCACCAAGCCAGAAAGGTGAGATGCATACGTGTCTTAGGGGAATATTACCCCGCCACCAAGCCAGAAAGATGAGATGTATACGTGTCTTAGGGGAATCTTACCCCGCCACCAAGCCAGAAAGGTGAGATGTATATGTGTCTTAGGGGAATCTTACCCCGCCACCAAGCCAGAAAGGTGAGATGTATACGTGTCTTAGGGGAATCTTACCCCGCCACCATGATAGAAAGGTGAGACGTATATGTGTCTTAGGGGAATCTTATCACGCCACCAAGCCAGAAAGGTGAGATGTATACGTTTCTCAAAGGAATCTTACCCCGCCACCAAGCCAGAAAGGTGAGATGTATACGTGTCTTAGGGGAATCTTACCCCGCCACCAAGCCAGAAAGGTGAGATGTATACGTGTCTTAGGGGAATCTTACCCCGCCACCAAGCCAGAAAGGTGAGATGTATACGTGTCTTAGGGGAATCTTACCCCGCCACCAAGCCAGAAAGGTGAGATGTATATATGTCTTAGAGGAATCTTACACCGCCACCAAGCCAGAAAGGTGAGATGTATATGTGTCTTAGGGGAATCTTACCCCGCCACCAAGCCAGAAAGGTGAGATGTATATGTGTCTTAGGGGAATCTTACTCCGCCACCAAGCCAGAAAGGTGAGATGTATACGTGTCTTAGGGGAATCTTACCCTGCCACCAAGCCAGAAAGGTGAGATATATACGTGTCTTAGGGGAATCTTATCCCCGCCACCAAGCCAGAAAGATGAGATGTATACGTGTCTTAGGGGAATCTTACCCCGCCACCAAGCCAGAAAGGTGAGATGTATATGTGTCTTAGGGGAATCTTACCCCGCCACCAAGCCAGAAAGGTGAGATGTATACGTGTCTTAGGGGAATATTACCCCGCCACCAAGCCAGAAAGATGAGATGTATACGTGTCGTAGGGGTATCTTACCCCGCCACCAAGCCAGAAAGGTGAGATGTATACGTGTCTTAGGGGAATCTTACCCCGCCACCATGCGAGAAAGGTGAGATGTATACGTGTCTTAGGGGAATCTTACCCTGCCACCAAGCCAGTAAGGTGAGATGTATACGTGTCTTAGGGGAATCTTACCCCGCCACCAAGCCATAAAGGTGAGATGTATACGTGTCTTAGGGGAATCTTACCCCGCCACCAAGCCAGAAAGGTGAGATGTATATGTGTCTTAGGGGAATCTTACCCCGCCACCAAGCCAGAAAGGTGAGATATATACGTGTCTTAGGGGAATCTTACCCCGCCACCAAGCCAGAAAGGTGAGATGTATATGTGTATTATGGCAATCTTACCCCGCCACCAAGCCAGAAAGGAGAGATGTATATGTGTCTTAGGGGAATCTTACACCGTCACCAAGCCAGAAAGGTGAGATATATATGTGTCTTAGGGGAATCTTATCCCGCCACCAAGCCAGAAAGGTGAGATGTATATGTGTCATAGGGGAATCTTACTCCGCCACCAAGCCAGAAAGGTGAGATGTATATGTATCTTAGGGGTATCTTACCCCGCTACCAAGCCAGAAAGGTGAGATGCATACGTGTCTTAGGGAAATCTTACCCCGCCACCAAGCCAGAAAGGTGAGATATATACGTGTCTTAGGGGAATCTTACCCTGCCACCAAGCCAGAAAGGTTAGATATATACGTGTCTTAAGGGAATCTTATCCCCGCCACCAAGCCAGAAAGATGAGATGTAAACGTGTCTTAGGGGAATCTTACCCCGCCACCAAGCCAGAAAGGTGAGATGTATATGTGTCTTAGGGGAATCTTACCCCGCCACCAAGCCAGAAAGGTGAGATGTATACGTGTCTTAGGGGAATATTACCGCGCCACCAAGCCAGAAAGATGAGATGTATACGTGTCTTAGGGGAATCTTACCCCGCCACCAAGCCAGAAAGGTGAGATGTATACGTGTCTTAAGGGAATCTTACCCCGCCACCATGCTAGAAAGGTGAGACGTATATGTGTCTTAGGGGAATCTTACCTCGCCACCAAGCCAGAAAGGTGAGATGTATATGTGTCTTAGGGAAATCTTACCCCGCCACCAAGCCAGAAAAGTGAGATGTATACGTGTCTTAGGGGAATCTTACCCCGCCACCAAGCCAGAAAGGTGAGATGTATATGTGTCTTAGGGGAATCTTATCCCGCCACCAAACCAGAAAGGTGAGATGTATACGTGTCTTAGGGGAATCTTACCCCTCCACCAAGCCAGAAAGGTGAGATGTATATGTGTCTTATGGGAATCTTACCCCGCCACCAAGCCAGAAAGGTGAGATGTATATGTGTCTTAGGGGAATCTTACACCGTCACCAAGCCAGAAAGGTGAGATATATATGTGTCTTAGGGGAATCTTATCCCGCCACCAAGCCAGAATGGTGAGATGTATATGTGTCATAGGGGAATCTTACTCCGCCACCAAGCCAGAAAGGTGAGATGTATATGTATCTTAGGGGTATCTTACCCCGCTACCAAGCCAGAAAGGTGAGATGCATACGTGTCTTAGGGGAATCTTACCCCGCCACCAAGCCAGAAAGGTGAGATGTATACGTGTCTTAGGGGAATCTTACCCTGCCACCAAGCCAGAAAGGTTAGATATATACGTGTCTTAAGGGAATCTTATCCCCGCCACCAAGCCAGAAAGATGAGATGTATACGTGTCTTAGGGGAATCTTACCCCGCCACCAAGCCAGAAAGGTGAGATGTATATGTGTCTTAGGGGAATCTTACCCCGCCACCAAGCCAGAAAGGTGAGATGTATACGTATCTTAGGGGAATATTACCCCGCCACCAAGCCAGAAAGATGAGATGTATACGTGTCTTAGGGGAATCTTACCCCGCCACCAAGCCAGAAAGGTGAGATATATGTGTCTTAGGGGAATCTTACCCCGCCACCAAGCCAGAAAGGTGAGATGTATACGTGTCTTAGGGGAATCTTACCCCGCCACCATGCTAGAAAGGTGAGACGTATATGTGTCTTAGGGGAATCTTACCCCGCCACCAAGCCAGAAAGGTGAGATGTATACGTGTCTTAGGGGAATCTTACCCCGCCACCAAGCCAGAAAAGTGAGATGTATACGTGTCTTAGGGGAATCTTACCCCGCCACCAAGCCAGAAAGGTGAGATGTATATGTGTCTTAGGGGAATCCTACCCCGCCACCAAGCCAGAAAGGTGAGATGTATACGTGTCTTAGGGGAATCTAACCCCGCCACCATGCGAGAAAGGTGAGATGTATACGTGTCTTAGGGGAATCTTACCCTGCCACCAAGCCAGTAAGGTGAGATGTATACGTGTCTTAGGGGAATCTTACCCTACCACCAAGCCAGAAAGGTGAGATATATATGTGTCTTAGGGGAATTTTATCCTGCCACCAAGCCAGAAAGGTGAGATGTATATGTGTCTTAGGGGAATCTTACCCCGCCACCAAGCCAGAAAGGTGAGATGTATATGGGTCTTAGGGGAATCTTACCCCGCTACCAAGCCAGAAAGGTGAGATGCATACGTGTCTTTGGGGAATCTTACCCCGCCACCAAGCCAGAAAGGTGAGATGTATATGTGTCTTAGGGGAATCTTATCCCGCCACCAAGCCAGAAAGGTGAGATGTATACGTGTCTTAGGGGAATCTTACCCCGCCACCAAGCCAGAAAGGTGAGATGTATATGTGTCTTAGGGGAATCTTACCCCGCCACCAAGCCAGAAAGGTGAGATGTATACGTTTCTAAAAGGAATATTACCCGGCCACCAAGCCAGAAAGGTGAGATGCATACGTGTCTTTGGGGAATCTTACCCCGCCACCAAGCCAGAAAGGTGAGATGTATATGTGTCTTAGGGGAATCTTATCCCGCCACCAAGCCAGAAAGGTGAGATGTATACGTGTCTTAGGGGAATCTTACCCCGCCACCAAGCCAGAAAGGTGAGATGTATATGTGTCTTAGGGGAATCTTACCCCGCCACCAAGCCATAAAGCTGAGATGTATACGTGTCTTAGGGGAATCTTACCCCGCCACCAAGCCAGAAAGGTGAGATGTATATGTGTCTTAGGGGAATCTTACTCCGCCACCAAGCCAGAAAGGTGAGATGTATACGTGTCTTAGGGGAATCTTACCCTGCCACCAAGCCAGAAAGGTGAGATATATACGTGTCTTAGGGTAATCTTACCCCGCCACCAAGCCAGAAAGGTGAGATGTATACGTGTCTTAGGGGAATCTTACCCCACCACCAAGCCAGAAAGGTGAGATGTATATGTATCTTAGGGGAATCTTACCCCGCCACCAAGCCAGAAAGGTGATATGTATACGTGTCTTAGGGGAATCTTACCCCGCCACCAAGCCAGAAAGATGAGATGTATACGTGTCTTAGTGGAATCTTACCCCGCCACCAAGCCAGAAAGGTGAGATGTATATGTGTCTTAGGGGAATCTTACCCCGCCACCAAGCCAGAAGGTGAGATGTATATGTGTCTTAGGGGAATCTTACCCCGCCACCAAGCCAGAAAGGTGAGATGTATACGTGTCTTAGGGGAATCTTACCCTGCCACCAAGCCAGAAAGGTGAGATGTATACGTGTCTTAGGGGAATCTTACCCTGCCACCAAGCCAGAAAGGTGATATATATATGTGTCTTAGGGGAATCTTATCCTGCCACCAAGCCAGAAAGGTGAGATGTATATGTGTCTTAGGGGAATCTTACCCCGCCACCAAGCCAGAAAGGTGAGATGTATATGGGTCTTAGGGGAATCTTACCCCGCTACCAAGCCAGAAAGGTGAGATGCATACGTGTCTTTGGGGAATCTTACCCCGCCACCAAGCCCGAAAGGTGAGATGTATATGTGTCTTAGGGGAATCTTATCCCGCCACCAAGCCAGAAAGGTGAGATGTATACGTGTCTTAGGGGAATCTTACCCCGCCACCAAGCCAGAAAGGTGAGATGTATACGTGTCTTATGGGAATCTTACCCTGCCACCAAGCCAGAAAGGTGAGATATATACGTGTCTTAGGGGAATCTTATCCCCGCCACCAAGCCAGAAAGATGAGATGTATACGTGTCTTAGGGGAATCTTACCCCGCCACCAAGCCAGAAAGGTGAGATGTATATGTGTCTTAGGGGAATCTTACCCCGCCACCAAGCCAGAAAGGTGAGATGCATACGTGTCTTAGGGGAATATTACCCCGCCACCAAGCCAGAAAGATGAGATGTATACGTGTCTTAGGGGAATCTTACCCCGCCACCAAGCCAGAAAGGTGAGATGTATATGTGTCTTAGGGGAATCTTACCCCGCCACCAAGCCAGAAAGGTGAGATGTATACGTGTCTTAGGGGAATCTTACCCCGCCACCATGATAGAAAGGTGAGACGTATATGTGTCTTAGGGGAATCTTATCACGCCACCAAGCCAGAAAGGTGAGATGTATACGTTTCTCAAAGGAATCTTACCCCGCCAACAAGCCAGAAAGGTGAGATGTATACGTGTCTTAGGGGAATCTTACCCCGCCACCAAGCCAGAAAGGTGAGATGTATACGTGTCTTAGGGGAATCTTACCCCGCCACCAAGCCAGAAAGGTGAGATGTATACGTGTCTTAGGGGAATCTTACCCCGCCACCAAGCCAGAAAGGTGAGATGTATATGTGTCTTAGAGGAATCTTACACCGCCACCAAGCCAGAAAGGTGAGATGTATATGTGTCTTAGGGGAATCTTACCCCGCCACCAAGCCAGAAAGGTGAGATGTATATGTGTCTTAGGGGAATCTTACTCCGCCACCAAGCCAGAAAGGTGAGATGTATACGTGTCTTAGGGGAATCTTACCCTGCCACCAAGCCAGAAAGGTGAGATATATACGTGTCTTAGGGGAATCTTATCCCCGCCACCAAGCCAGAAAGATGAGATGTATACGTGTCTTAGGGGAATCTTACCCCGCCACCAAGCCAGAAAGGTGAGATGTATATGTGTCTTAGGGGAATCTTACCCCGCCACCAAGCCAGAAAGGTGAGATGTATACGTGTCTTAGGGGAATATTACCCCGCCACCAAGCCAGAAAGATGAGATGTATACGTGTCGTAGGGGTATCTTACCCCGCCACCAAGCCAGAAAGGTGAGATGTATACGTGTCTTAGGGGAATCTTACCCCGCCACCATGCGAGAAAGGTGAGATGTATACGTGTCTTAGGGGAATCTTACCCTGCCACCAAGCCAGTAAGGTGAGATGTATACGTGTCTTAGGGGAATCTTACCCCGCCACCAAGCCATAAAGGTGAGATGTATACGTGTCTTAGGGGAATCTTACCCCGCCACCAAGCCAGAAAGGTGAGATGTATATGTGTCTTAGGGGAATCTTACCCCGCCACCAAGCCAGAAAGGTGAGATATATACGTGTCTTAGGGGAATCTTACCCCGCCACCAAGCCAGAAAGGTGAGATGTATATGTGTATTATGGCAATCTTACCCCGCCACCAAGCCAGAAAGGAGAGATGTATATGTGTCTTAGGGGAATCTTACACCGTCACCAAGCCAGAAAGGTGAGATATATATGTGTCTTAGGGGAATCTTATCCCGCCACCAAGCCAGAAAGGTGAGATGTATATGTGTCATAGGGGAATCTTACTCCGCCACCAAGCCAGAAAGGTGAGATGTATATGTATCTTAGGGGTATCTTACCCCGCTACCAAGCCAGAAAGGTGAGATGCATACGTGTCTTAGGGAAATCTTACCCCGCCACCAAGCCAGAAAGGTGAGATATATACGTGTCTTAGGGGAATCTTACCCTGCCACCAAGCCAGAAAGGTTAGATATATACGTGTCTTAAGGGAATCTTATCCCCGCCACCAAGCCAGAAAGATGAGATGTATACGTGTCTTAGGGGAATCTTACCCCGCCACCAAGCCAGAAAGGTGAGATGTATATGTGTCTTAGGGGAATCTTACCCCGCCACCAAGCCAGAAAGGTGAGATGTATACGTGTCTTAGGGGAATATTACCGCGCCACCAAGCCAGAAAGGTGAGATGTATACGTGTCTTAGGGGAATCTTACCCCGCCACCAAGCCAGAAAGGTGAGATGTATACGTGTCTTAAGGGAATCTTACCCCGCCACCATGCTAGAAAGGTGAGACGTATATGTGTCTTAGGGGAATCTTACCTCGCCACCAAGCCAGAAAGGTGAGATGTATACGTGTCTTAGGGGAATCTTACCCCGCCACCAAGCCAGAAAAGTGAGATGTATACGTGTCTTAGGGGAATCTTACCCCGCCACCAAGCCAGAAAGGTGAGATGTATATGTGTCTTAGGGGAATCTTATCCCGCCACCAAACCAGAAAGGTGAGATGTATACGTGTCTTAGGGGAATCTTACCCCTCCACCAAGCCAGAAAGGTGAGATGTATATGTGTCTTATGGGAATCTTACCCCGCCACCAAGCCAGAAAGGTGAGATGTATATGTGTCTTAGGGGAATCTTACACCGTCACCAAGCCAGAAAGGTGAGATATATATGTGTCTTAGGGGAATCTTATCCCGCCACCAAGCCAGAATGGTGAGATGTATATGTGTCATAGGGGAATCTTACTCCGCCACCAAGCCAGAAAGGTGAGATGTATATGTATCTTAGGGGTATCTTACCCCGCTACCAAGCCAGAAAGGTGAGATGCATACGTGTCTTAGGGGAATCTTACCCCGCCACCAAGCCAGAAAGGTGAGATGTATACGTGTCTTAGGGGAATCTTACCCTGCCACCAAGCCAGAAAGGTTAGATATATACGTGTCTTAAGGGAATCTTATCCCCGCCACCAAGCCAGAAAGATGAGATGTATACGTGTCTTAGGGGAATCTTACCCCGCCACCAAGCCAGAAAGGTGAGATGTATATGTGTCTTAGGGGAATCTTACCCCGCCACCAAGCCAGAAAGGTGAGATGTATACGTATCTTAGGGGAATATTACCCCGCCACCAAGCCAGAAAGATGAGATGTATATGTGTCTTAGGGGAATCTTACCCCGCCACCAAGCCAGAAAGGTGAGATGTATACGTGTCTTAGGGGAATCTTACCCCGCCACCATGCTAGAAAGGTGAGACGTATATGTGTCTTAGGGGAATCTTACCCCGCCACCAAGCCAGAAAGGTGAGATGTATACGTGTCTTAGGGGAATCTTACCCCGCCACCAAGCCAGAAAAGTGAGATGTATACGTGTCTTAGGGGAATCTTACCCCGCCACCAAGCCAGAAAGGTGAGATGTATATGTGTCTTAGGGGAATCCTACCCCGCCACCAAGCCAGAAAGGTGAGATGTATACGTGTCTTAGGGGAATCTAACCCCGCCACCATGCGAGAAAGGTGAGATGTATACGTGTCTTAGGGGAATCTTACCCTGCCACCAAGCCAGTAAGGTGAGATGTATACGTGTCTTAGGGGAATCTTACCCTACCACCAAGCCAGAAAGGTGAGATATATATGTGTCTTAGGGGAATCTTATCCTGCCACCAAGCCAGAAAGGTGAGATGTATATGTGTCTTAGGGGAATCTTACCCCGCCACCAAGCCAGAAAGGTGAGATGTATATGGGTCTTAGGGGAATCTTACCCCGCTACCAAGCCAGAAAGGTGAGATGCATACGTGTCTTTGGGGAATCTTTCCCCGCCACCAAGCCAGAAAGGTGAGATGTATATGTGTCTTAGGGGAATCTTATCCCGCCACCAAGCCAGAAAGGTGAGATGTATACGTGTCTTAGGGGAATCTTACCCCGCCACCAAGCCAGAAAGGTGAGATGTATATGTGTCTTAGGGGAATCTTACCCCGCCACCAAGCCAGAAAGGTGAGATGTATACGTTTCTAAAAGGAATATTACCCGGCCACCAAGCCAGAAAGGTGAGATGCATACGTGTCTTTGGGGAATCTTACCCCGCCACCAAGCCAGAAAGGTGAGATATATACGTGTCTTAGGGGAATCTTATCCCCGCCACCAAGCCAGAAAGATGAGATGTATACGTGTCTTAGGGGAATCTTACCCCGCCACCAAGCCAGAAAGGTGAGATGTATATGTGTCTTAGGGGAATCTTACCCCGCCACCAAGCCAGAAAGGTGAGATGTATACGTGTCTTAGGGGAATATTACCGCGCCACCAAGCCAGAAAGATGAGATTTATACGTGTCTTAGGGGAATCTTACCCCGCCACCAAGCCAGAAAGGTAAGATGTATACGTGTCTTAAGGGAATCTTACCCCGCCACCATGCTAGAAAGGTGAGACGTATATGTGTCTTAGGGGAATCTTACCTCGCCACCAAGCCAGAAAGGTGAGATGTATACGTGTCTTAGGGGAATCTTACCCCGCCACCAAGCCAGAAAAGTGAGATGTATACGTGTCTTAGGGGAATCTTACCCCGCCACCAAGCCAGAAAGGTGAGATGTATATGTGTCTTAGGGGAATCTTATCCCGCCACCAAACCAGAAAGGTGAGATGTATACGTGTCTTAGGGGAATCTTACCCCTCCAACAAGCCAGAAAGGTGAGATGTATATGTGTCTTATGGGAATCTTACCCCGCCACCAAGCCAGAAAGGTGAGATGTATATGTGTCTTAGGGGAATCTTACACCGTCACCAAGCCAGAAAGGTGAGATATATATGTGTCTTAGGGGAATCTTATCCCGCCACCAAGCCAGAATGGTGAGATGTATATGTGTCATAGGGGAATCTTACTCCGCCACCAAGCCAGAAAGGTGAGATGTATATGTATCTTAGGGGTATCATACCCCGCTACCAAGCCAGAAAGGTGAGATGCATACGTGTCTTAGGGGAATCTTACCCCGCCACCAAGCCAGAAAGGTGAGATGTATACGTGTCTTAGGGGAATCTTACCCTGCCACCAAGCCAGAAAGGTTAGATATATACGTGTCTTAAGGGAATCTTATCCCCGCCACCAAGCCAGAAAGATGAGATGTATACGTGTCTTAGGGGAATCTTACCCCGCCACCAAGCCAGAAAGGTGAGATGTATATGTGTCTTAGGGGAATCTTACCCCGCCACCAAGCCAGAAAGGTGAGATGTATACGTATCTTAGGGGAATATTACCCCGCCACCAAGCCAGAAAGATGAGATGTATATGTGTCTTAGGGGAATCTTACCCCGCCACCAAGCCAGAAAGGTGAGATATATGTGTCTTAGGGGAATCTTACCCCGCCACCAAGCCAGAAAGGTGAGATGTATACGTGTCTTAGGGGAATCTTACCCCGCCACCATGCTAGAAAGGTGAGACG
Source organism: Bathymodiolus brooksi (assembly GCA_963680875.1). Classification (NCBI taxonomy): domain Eukaryota; kingdom Metazoa; phylum Mollusca; class Bivalvia; order Mytilida; family Modiolidae; genus Bathymodiolus; species Bathymodiolus brooksi. The sequence goes on from OY804590.1 coordinate 84,726,469, forward strand.
TATATGTGTCTTAGGGGAATCTTACCCCGCCACCAAGCCAGAAAGGTGAGATGTATACGTGTCTTAGGGGAATCTTACCCCGCCACCAAGCCAGAAAAGTGAGATGTATACGTGTCTTAGGGGAATCTTACCCCGCCACCAAGCCAGAAAGGTGAGATGTATATGTGTCTTAGGGGAATCCTACCCCGCCACCAAGCCAGAAAGGTGAGATGTATACGTGTCTTAGGGGAATCTAACCCCGCCACCATGCGAGAAAGGTGAGATGTATACGTGTCTTAGGGGAATCTTACCCTGCCACCAAGCCAGTAAGGTGAGATGTATACGTGTCTTAGGGGAATCTTACCCTACCACCAAGCCAGAAAGGTGAGATATATATGTGTCTTAGGGGAATCTTATCCTGCCACCAAGCCAGAAAGGTGAGATGTATATGTGTCTTAGGGGAATCTTACCCCGCCACCAAGCCAGAAAGGTGAGATGTATATGGGTCTTAGGGGAATCTTACCCCGCTACCAAGCCAGAAAGGTGAGATGCATACGTGTCTTTGGGGAATCTTACCCCGCCACCAAGCCAGAAAGGTGAGATGTATATGTGTCTTAGGGGAATCTTATCCCGCCACCAAGCCAGAAAGGTGAGATGTATACGTGTCTTAGGGGAATCTTACCCCGCCACCAAGCCAGAAAGGTGAGATGTATATGTGTCTTAGGGGAATCTTACCCCGCCACCAAGCCAGAAAGGTGAGATGTATACGTTTCTAAAAGGAATATTACCCGGCCACCAAGCCAGAAAGGTGAGATGCATACGTGTCTTTGGGGAATCTTACCCCGCCACCAAGCCAGAAAGGTGAGATATATACGTGTCTTAGGGGAATCTTATCCCCGCCACCAAGCCAGAAAGATGAGATGTATACGTGTCTTAGGGGAATCTTACCCCGCCACCAAGCCAGAAAGGTGAGATGTATATGTGTCTTAGGGGAATCTTACCCCGCCACCAAGCCAGAAAGGTGAGATGTATACGTGTCTTAGGGGAATATTACCCCGCCACCAAGCCAGAAAGATGAGATGTATACGTGTCGTAGGGGTATCTTACCCCGCCACCAAGCCAGAAAGGTGAGATGTATACGTGTCTTAGGGGAATCTTACCCCGCCACCATGCGAGAAAGGTGAGATGTATACGTGTCTTAGGGGAATCTTACCCTGCCACCAAGCCAGTAAGGTGAGATGTATACGTGTCTTAGGGGAATCTTACCCCGCCACCAAGCCATAAAGGTGAGATGTATACGTGTCTTAGGGGAATCTTACCCCGCCACCAAGCCAGAAAGGTGAGATGTATATGTGTCTTAGGGGAATCTTACCCCGCCACCAAGCCAGAAAGGTGAGATATATACGTGTCTTAGGGGAATCTTACCCCGCCGCCAAGCCAGAAAGGTGAGATGTATATGTGTATTATGGCAATCTTACCCCGCCACCAAGCCAGAAAGGAGAGATGTATATGTGTCTTAGGGGAATCTTACACCGTCACCAAGCCAGAAAGGTGAGATATATATGTGTCTTAGGGGAATCTTACCCCGCCACCAAGCCAGAAAGGTGAGATGTATATGTGTCATAGGGGAATCTTACTCCGCCACCAAGCCAGAAAGGTGAGATGTATATGTATCTTAGGGGTATCTTACCCCGCTACCAAGCCAGAAAGGTGAGATGCATACGTGTCTTAGGGAAATCTTACCCCGCCACCAAGCCAGAAAGGTGAGATATATACGTGTCTTAGGGGAATCTTACCCTGCCACCAAGCCAGAAAGGTTAGATATATACGTGTCTTAAGGGAATCTTATCCCCGCCACCAAGCCAGAAAGATGAGATGTATACGTGTCTTAGGGGAATCTTACCCCGCCACCAAGCCAGAAAGGTGAGATGTATATGTGTCTTAGGGGAATCTTACCCCGCCACCAAGCCAGAAAGGTGAGATGTATACGTGTCTTAGGGGAATATTACCGCGCCACCAAGCCAGAAAGATGAGATGTATACGTGTCTTAGGGGAATCTTACCCCGCCACCAAGCCAGAAAGGTGAGATGTATACGTGTCTTAAGGGAATCTTACCCCGCCACCATGCTAGAAAGGTGAGACGTATATGTGTCTTAGGGGAATCTTACCTCGCCACCAAGCCAGAAAGGTGAGATGTATACGTGTCTTAGGGGAATCTTACCCCGCCACCAAGCCAGAAAAGTGAGATGTATACGTGTCTTAGGGGAATCTTACCCCGCCACCAAGCCAGAAAGGTGAGATGTATATGTGTCTTAGGGGAATCTTATCCCGCCACCAAACCAGAAAGGTGAGATGTATACGTGTCTTAGGGGAATCTTACCCCTCCACCAAGCCAGAAAGGTGAGATGTATATGTGTCTTATGGGAATCTTACCCCGCCACCAAGCCAGAAAGGTGAGATGTATATGTGTCTTAGGGGAATCTTACACCGTCACCAAGCCAGAAAGGTGAGATATATATGTGTCTTAGGGGAATCTTATCCCGCCACCAAGCCAGAATGGTGAGATGTATATGTGTCATAGGGGAATCTTACTCCGCCACCAAGCCAGAAAGGTGAGATGTATATGTATCTTAGGGGTATCTTACCCCGCTACCAAGCCAGAAAGGTGAGATGCATACGTGTCTTAGGGGAATCTTACCCCGCCACCAAGCCAGAAAGGTGAGATGTATACGTGTCTTAGGGGAATCTTACCCTGCCACCAAGCCAGAAAGGTTAGATATATACGTGTCTTAAGGGAATCTTATCCCCGCCACCAAGCCAGAAAGATGAGATGTATACGTGTCTTAGGGGAATCTTACCCCGCCACCAAGCCAGAAAGGTGAGATGTATATGTGTCTTAGGGGAATCTTACCCCGCCACCAAGCCAGAAAGGTGAGATGTATACGTATCTTAGGGGAATATTACCCCGCCACCAAGCCAGAAAGATGAGATGTATATGTGTCTTAGGGGAATCTTACCCCGCCACCAAGCCAGAAAGGTGAGATATATGTGTCTTAGGGGAATCTTACCCCGCCACCAAGCCAGAAAGGTGAGATGTATACGTGTCTTAGGGGAATCTTACCCCGCCACCATGCTAGAAAGGTGAGACGTATATGTGTCTTAGGGGAATCTTACCACGCCACCAAGCCAGAAAGGTGAGATGTATACGTGTCTTAGGGGAATCTTACCCCGCCACCAAGCCAGAAAAGTGAGATGTATACGTGTCTTAGGGGAATCTTACCCCGCCACCAAGCCAGAAAGGTGAGATGTATATGTGTCTTAGGGGAATCCTACCCCGCCACCAAGCCAGAAAGGTGAGATGTATATGTGTCTTAGGGGAATCTTATCCCGCCACCAAGCCAGAAAGGTGAGATGTATACGTGTCTTAGGGGAATCTTACCCCGCCACCAAGCCAGAAAGGTGAGATGTATATGTGTCTTAGGGGAATCTTACCCCGCCACCAAGCCAGAAAGGTGAGATGTATACGTTTCTAAAAGGAATATTACCCGGCCACCAAGCCAGAAAGGTGAGATGTATATGTGTCTTAGGGGAATCTTACCCCGCCACCAAGCCAGAAAGGTGAGATGTATATGTGTCTTAGGGGAATCTTACCCCGCCACCAAGCCATAAAGCTGAGATGTATACGTGTCTTAGGGGAATCTTACCCCGCCACCAAGCCAGAAAGGTGAGATGTATATGTGTCTTAGGGGAATCTTACCCCGCCACCAAGCCAGAAAGGTGAGATGTATACGTGTCTTAGGGGAATCTTACCCCTCCACCAAGCCAGAAAGGTGAGATGTATATGTGTCTTATGGGAATCTTACCCCGCCACCAAGCCAGAAAGGTGAGATGTATATGTGTCTTAGGAGAATCTTACACCGTCACCAAGCCAGAAAGGTGAGATATATATGTGTCTTAGGGGAATCTTATCCCGCCACCAAGCCAGAATGGTGAGATGTATATGTGTCATAGGGGAATCTTACTCCGCCACCAAGCCAGAAAGGTGAGATGTATATGTATCTTAGGGGTATCTTACCCCGCTACCAAGCCAGAAAGGTGAGATGCATACGTGTCTTAGGGGAATCTTACCCCGCCACCAAGCCAGAAAGGTGAGATGTATACGTGTCTTAGGGGAATCTTACCCTGCCACCAAGCCAGAAAGGTTAGATATATACGTGTCTTAAGGGAATCTTATCCCCGCCACCAAGCCAGAAAGATGAGATGTATACGTGTCTTAGGGGAATCTTACCCCGCCACCAAGCCAGAAAGGTGAGATGTATATGTGTCTTAGGGGAATCTTACCCCGCCACCAAGCCAGAAAGGTGAGATGTATACGTATCTTAGGGGAATATTACCCCGCCACCAAGCCAGAAAGATGAGATGTATACGTGTCTTAGGGGAATCTTACCCCGCCACCAAGCCAGAAAGGTGAGATATATGTGTCTTAGGGGAATCTTACCCCGCCACCAAGCCAGAAAGGTGAGATGTATACGTGTCTTAGGGGAATCTTACCCCGCCACCATGCTAGAAAGGTGAGACGTATATGTGTCTTAGGGGAATCTTACCCCGCCACCAAGCCAGAAAGGTGAGATGTATACGTGTCTTAGGGGAATCTTACCCCGCCACCAAGCCAGAAAAGTGAGATGTATACGTGTCTTAGGGGAATCTTACCCCGCCACCAAGCCAGAAAGGTGAGATGTATATGTGTCTTAGGGGAATCCTACCCCGCCACCAAGCCAGAAAGGTGAGATGTATACGTGTCTTAGGGGAATCTAACCCCGCCACCATGCGAGAAAGGTGAGATGTATACGTGTCTTAGGGGAATCTTACCCTGCCACCAAGCCAGTAAGGTGAGATGTATACGTGTCTTAGGGGAATCTTACCCTACCACCAAGCCAGAAAGGTGAGATATATATGTGTCTTAGGGGAATCTTATCCTGCCACCAAGCCAGAAAGGTGAGATGTATATGTGTCTTAGGGGAATCTTACCCCGCCACCAAGCCAGAAAGGTGAGATGTATATGGGTCTTAGGGGAATCTTACCCCGCTACCAAGCCAGAAAGGTGAGATGCATACGTGTCTTTGGGGAATCTTACCCTGCCACCAAGCCAGAAAGGTGAGATGTATATGTGTCTTAGGGGAATCTTATCCCGCCACCAAGCCAGAAAGGTGAGATGTATACGTGTCTTAGGGGAATCTTACCCCGCCACCAAGCCAGAAAGGTGAGATGTATATGTGTCTTAGGGGAATCTTACCCCGCCACCAAGCCAGAAAGGTGAGATGTATACGTTTCTAAAAGGAATATTACCCGGCCACCAAGCCAGAAAGGTGAGATGCATACGTGTCTTTGGGGAATCTTACCCCGCCACCAAGCCAGAAAGGTGAGATGTATATGTGTCTTAGGGGAATCTTATCCCGCCACCAAGCCAGAAAGGTGAGATGTATACGTGTCTTAGGGGAATCTTACCCCGCCACCAAGCCAGAAAGGTGAGATGTATATGTGTCTTAGGGGAATCTTACCCCGCCACCAAGCCAGAAAGGTGAGATGTATACGTTTCTAAAAGGAATATTACCCGGCCACCAAGCCAGAAAGGTGAGATGTATATGTGTCTTAGGGGAATCTTACCCCGCCACCAAGCCATAAAGCTGAGATGTATACGTGTCTTAGGGGAATCTTACCCCGCCACCAAGCCAGAAAGGTGAGATGTATATGTGTCTTAGGGGAATCTTACCCCGCCACCAAGCCAGAAAGGTGAGATGTATACGTGTCTTAGGGGAATCTTACCCTGCCACCAAGCCAGAAAGGTGAGATATATACGTGTCTTAGGGTAATCTTACCCCGCCACCAAGCCAGAAAGGTGAGATGTATACGTGTCTTAGGGGAATCTTACCCCACCACCAAGCCAGAAAGGTGAGATGTATATGTATCTTAGGGGAATCTTACCCCGCCACCAAGCCAGAAAGGTGATATGTATACGTGTCTTAGGGGAATCTTACCCCGCCACCAAGCCAGAAAGATGAGATGTATACGTGTCTTAGTGGAATATTACCCCGCCACCAAGCCAGAAAGGTGAGATGTATATGTGTCTTAGGGGAATCTTACCCCGCCACCAAGCCAGAAAGGTGAGATGTATATGTGTCTTAGGGGAATCTTACCCCGCCACCAAGCCAGAAAGGTGAGATGTATACGTGTCTTAGGGGAATCTTACCCTGCCACCAAGCCAGAAAGGTGAGATGTATACGTGTCTTAGGGGAATCTTACCCTGCCACCAAGCCAGAAAGGTGATATATATATGTGTCTTTGGGGAATCTTATCCTGCCACCAAGCCAGAAAGGTGAGATGTATACGTGTCTAAGGGGAATCTTACCCCGCCACCAAGCCATAAAGGTGAGATGTATATGTGTCTTAGGGGAATCTTACCCCGCCACCAAGCCAGAAAGGTGAGATGTATACGTTTCTAAAAGGAATCTTACCCCGCCACCAAGCCAGAAAGGTGAGATGTATATGTGTCTTAGGGGAATCTTACCCCGCCACCAAGCCAGAAAGGTGAGATGTATACGTGTCTTAGGGGAATCTTACCCCGCCACCAAGCCATAAAGCTGAGATGTATACGTGTCTTAGGGGAATCTTACCCCGCCACCAAGCCAGAAAAGTGAGATGTATATGTGTCTTAGGGGAATCTTACCCCGCCACCAAGCCAGAAAGGTGAGATGTATATGTGTCTTAGGGGAATCTTACCCCGCCACCAAGCCAGAAAGGTGAGATGTATACGTGTCTTAGAGGAATCTTACCCCGCCACCAAGCCAGAAAGGTGAGATATATACGTGTCTAAGGGTAATTTTACCCCGCCACCAAGCCAGAAAGGTGAGATGTATACGTGTCTTAGGGGAATCTTACCCCGCCACCAAGCCAGAAAGGTGAGATGTATATGTATCTTAGGGGAATCTTACCCCGCCACCAAGCCAGAAAGGTGATATGTATACGTGCCTTAGGGAATCTTACCCCGCCACCAAGCCAGAAAGATGAGATGTATACGTGTCTTAGGGGAATCTTACCCCGCCACCAAGCCAGAAAGGTGAGATGTATATGTGTCTTAGGGGAATCTTATCCCGCCACCAAGCCAGAAAGGTGAGATGTATACGTGTCTTAGGGGAATCTTACCCCGCCACCAAGCCAGAAAGGTGAGATGTATATGTGTCTTAGGGGAATCTTACCCTGCCACCAAGCCAGAAAGGTGAGATGTATACGTGTCTTAGGGGAATCTTACCCTGCCACCAAGCCAGAAAGGTGATATATATATGTGTCTTTGGGGAATCTTATCCTGCCACCAAGCCAGAAAGGTGAGATGTATATGTGTCTTAGGGGAATCTTACCCCGCCACCAAGCCATAAAGCTGAGATGTATACGTGTCTTAGGGGAATCTTACCCCGCCACCAAGCCAGAAAAGTGAGATGTATATGTGTCTTAGGGGAATCTTACCCCGCCACCAAGCCAGAAAGGTGAGATGTATATGTGTCTTAGGGGAATCTTACCCCGCCACCAAGCCAGAAAGGTGAGATGTATACGTGTCTTAGGGGAATCTTACCCTGCCACCAAGCCAGAAAGGTGAGATATATACGTGTCTAAGGGTAATCTTACCCCGCCACCAAGCCAGAAAGGTGAGATGTATACGTGTCATAGGGGAATCTTACCCCGCCACCAAGCCAGAAAGGTGAGATGTATATGTATCTTAGGGGAATCTTACCCCGCCACCAAGCCAGAAAGGTGATATGTATACGTGTCTTAGGGGAATCTTACCCCGCCACCAAGCCAGAAAGATGAGATGTATACGTGTCTTAGGGGAATCTTACCCCGCCACCAAGCCAGAAAGGTGAGATGTATATGTGTCTTAGGGGAATCTTATCCCGCCACCAAGCCAGAAAGGTGAGATGTATACGTGTCTTAGGGGAATCTTACCCCGCCACCAAGCCAGAAAGGTGAGATGTATATGTGTCTTAGGGGAATCTTACCCTGCCACCAAGCCAGAAAGGTGAGATGTATACGTGTCTTAGGGGAATCTTACCCTGCCACCAAGCCAGAAAGGTGATATATATATGTGTCTTTGGGGAATCTTATCCTGCCACCAAGCCAGAAAGGTGAGATGTATATGTGTCTTAGGGGAATCTTACCCCGCCACCAAGCCAGAAAGGTGAGATGTATACGTGTCTTTGGGGAATCTTACCCCGCCACCAAGCCAGAAAGGTGAGATGTATATGTGTCTTAGGGGTATCTTACCCCGCTACCAAGACAGAAAGGTGAGATGCATACGCGTCTTAGGGGAATCTTACCCCGCCACCAAGCCAGAAAGGTGAGATGTATACGTGTCTTAGGGGAATCTTACCCTGCCACCAAACCAGAAAGGTGAGATATATACGTGTCTTAAGGGAATCTTATACCGCCACCAAGCCAGAAAGATGAGATGTATACGTGTCTTAGGGGAATCTTACCCCGCCACCAAGCCAGAAAGGTGAGATGTATATGTGTCTTAGGGGAATCTTACCCCGCCACCAAGCCAGAAAAGTGAGATGTATACGTGTCTTAGGGGAATATTACCCCGCCACCAAGCCAGAAAGATGAGATGTATACGTGTCTTAGGGGAATCTTATCCCGCCACCAAGCCAGAAAGGTGAGATGTATATGTGCCTTAGGGGAATCTTACCCGCCACCAAGCCAGAAAGGTGAGATGTATACGTGTCTTAGGGGAATCTTACCCCGCCACCATGCTAGAAAGGTGAGACGTATATGTGTCTTAGGGGAATCTTACCCCGCCACCAAGCCAGAAAGGTGAGATGTATACGTGTCTTATGGGAATCTTACCGTGCCACCAAGCCAGAAAAGTGAGATGTATACGTGTCTTAGGGGAATCTTACCCCGCCACCAAGCCAGAAAGGTGAGATGTATATGTGTCTTAGGGGAATCTTATCCCGCCACCAAACCAGAAAGGTGAGATGTATACGTTTCTAAAAGGAATCTTACCCCGCCACCAAGCCAGAAAGGTGAGATGTATACGTGTCTTAGGGGAATCTTACCCCGCCACCAAGCCAGAAAGGTGAGATGTATACGTGTCTTAGGGGAATCTTACCCCGCCACCAAGCCAGAAAGGTGAGATGTATACGTGTCTTAGGGGAATCTTACCCCGCCACCAAGCCAGAAAGGTGAGATGTATATGTGTCTTAGGGGAATCTTACACCGTCACCAAGCCAGAAAGGTGAGATATATATGTGTCTTAGGGGAATCTTATCCCGCCACCAAGCCAGAAAGGTGAGATGTATATGTGTCTTAGGGGAATCTTACTCCGCCACCAAGCCAGAAAGGTGAGATGTATACGTGTCTTAGGGGAATCTTACCCTGCCACCAACCCAGAAAGGTGAGATATATACTGTCTTAGGGGAATCTTATCCCCGCCACCAAGCCAGAAAGATGAGATGTATACGTGTCTTAGGGGAATCATACCCCGCCACCAAGCCAGAAAGGTGAGATGTATATGTGTCTTAGGGGAATCTTAACCCGCCACCAAGCCAGAAAGGTGAGATGTATACGTTTCTTAGGGGAATATTACCCCGCCACCAAGCCAGAAAGATGAGATGTATACGTGTCTTAGGGGAATCTTACCCCGCCACCAAGCCAGAAAGGTGAGATGTATACGTGTCTTAGGGGAATCTTACCCCGCCACCATGCCAGAAAGGTGAGATGTATACGTGTCTTAGGGGAATCTTACCTTGCCACCAAGCCAGTAAGGTAAGATGTATACGTGTCTTAGGGGAATCTTACCCTGCCACCAAGCCAGAAAGGTGAGATATATATATGTCTTAGGGGAATCTTACCCCGCCACCAAGCTGAAAGGTGAGATGTATATGTATCTTAGGGGAATCTTACCCCGCCACCAAGCCAGAAAGGTGATATGTATACGTGTCTTAGGGGAATCTTACCCCGCCACCAAGCCAGAAAGATGAGATGTATACGTGTCTTAGGGGAATCTTACCCCGCCACCAAGCCAGAAAGGTGAGATGTATATGTGTCTTAGGGGAATCTTACCCTGACACCAAGCCAGAAAGGTGAGATATATATATGTCTTAGGGGAATCTTACCCCGCCACCAAGCTGAAAGGTGAGATGTATATGTATCTTAGGGGAATCTTACCCCGCCACCAAGCCAGAAAGGTGATATGTATACGTGTCTTAGGGGAATCTTACCCCGCCACCAAGCCAGAAAGATGAGATGTATACGTGTCTTAGGGGAATCTTACCCCGCCACCAAGCCAGAAAGGTGAGATGTATATGTGTCTTAGGGGAATCTTACCCCGCCACCAAGCCAGAAAGGTGAGATGTATACGTGTCTTAGGAGAATCTTACCCCGCCACCAAGCCAGAAAGGTGAGATGTATATGTGTCTTAGGGGAATCTTACCCTGCCACCAAGCCAGAAAGGTGAGATGTATACGTGTCTTAGGGGAATCTTACCCTGCCACCAAGCCAGAAAGGTGATATATATATGTGTCTTTGGGGAATCTTATCCTGCCACCAAGCCAGAAAGGTGAGATGTATATGTGTCTTAGGGGAATCTTACCCCGCCACCAAGCCAGAAAGGTGAGATGTATACGTGTCTTAGGGGAATCTTACCCCGCCACCAAGCCAGAAAGGTGAGATGTATATGTGTCTTAGGGGTATCTTACCCCGCTACCAAGCCAGAAAGGTGAGATGCATACGTGTCTTAGGGGAATCTTACCCCGCCACCAAGCCATAAAGGTGAGATGTATACGTGTCTTAGGGGAATCTTACCCTGCCACCAAGCCAGAAAGGTGAGGTATATACGTGTCTTAAGGGAATCTTATCCCCGCCACCAAGCCAGAAAGATGAGATGTATATGTGTTTTAGGGGAATCTTACCCCGCCACCAAGCCAGAAAGGTGAGATGTATATGTGTCTTAGGGGAATCTTACCCCGCCACCAAGCCAGAAAGGTGAGATGTATACATGTTTTAGGGGATTATTACCCCGCCACCAAGCCAGAAAGATGAGATGTATACGTGTCTTAGGGGAATCTTACCCCGCCACCAAGCCAGAAAGGTGAGATGTATATGTGTCTTAGGGGAATCTTACCCCGCCACCAAGCCAGAAAGGTGAGATGTATACGTGTCTTAGGGGAATCTTACCCCGCCACCATGCTAGAAAGGTGAGACGTATATGTGTCTTAGGGGAATCTTACCCCGCCACCAAGCCAGAAAGGTGAGATATATACGTGTCTTAGAGGAATCTTACCCCGCCACCAAGCCAGAAAAGTGAGATGTATACGTGTCTTAGGGGAATCTTACCCCGCCACCAAGCCAGAAAGGTGAGATATATATGTGTCTTAGGGGAATCTTATCCCGCCACCAAGCCAGAAAGGTGAGATGTATACGTTTCTCAAAGGAATCTTACCCCGCCACCAAGCCAAAAAGGTGAGATGCATACGTGTCTTAGGGGAATCTTACCCCGCCACCAAGCCAGAAAGGTGAGATGTATACGTGGCTTAGGGGAATCTTACCCCGCCACCAAGCCAGAAAGGTGAGATGTATATGTGTCTTAGGGGAATCTTACACCGCCACCAAGCCAGAAAGGTGAGATGTATATGTGTCTTAGGGGAATCTTATCCCGCCACCAAGCCAGAAAGGTGAGATGTATATGTGTCTTAGGGGAATCTTACTCCGCCACCAAGCCATAAAGGTGAGATGCATACGTGTCTTAGGGGAATCTTACCCTGCCACCAAGCCAGAAAGGTGAGATATATACGTGTCTTAGGGGAATCTTATCCCGCCACCAAGCCAGAAAGATGAGATGTATACGTGTCTTAGGGGAATCTTACCCCGCCACCAAGCCAGAAAGGTGAGATGTATATGTGTCTTATGGGAATCTTACCCCGCCACCAAGCCAGAAAGGTGAGATGCATACATGTCTTAGGGGAATATTACCCCGCCACCAAGCCAAAAAGATGAGATGTATACGTGTCTTAGGGGAATCTTACCCCACCACCAAGCCAGAAAGGTGAGATGTATATGTGTCTTAGGGGAATCTTACCCCGCCACCAAGCCAGAAAGGTTAGATGTATACGTGTCTTAGGGGAATCTTACCCCGCCACCATGCTAGAAAGGTGAAACGTATATGTGTCTTAGGGGAATCTTACCCCGCCACCAAGCCAGAAAGGTGAGATGTATACGTGTCTTAGGGGAATCTTACCCCGCCACCAAGCCAGAAAAGTGAGATGTATACGTGTCTTAGGGGAATCTTACCCCGCCACCAAGCCAGAAAGGTGAGATGTATATGTGTCTTAGGGGAATCTTATCCCGCCACCAAGCCAGAAAGGTGAGATGTATACGTTTCTCAAAGGAATCTTACCCCGCCACCAAGCCAGAAAGGTGAGATGTATACGTGTCTTAGGGGAATCTTACCCCGCCACCAAGCCAGAAAGGTGAGATGTATACGTGTCTTAGGGGAATCTTACCCCGCCACCAAGCCAGAAAGGTGAGATGTATACGTGTCTTAGGGGAATCTTACCCCGCCACCAAGCCAGAAAGGTGAGATGTATATGTGTCTTAGGGAAATCTTACTCCGCCACCAAGCCAGAAAGGTGAGATGTATACGTGTCTTAGGGGAATCTTACCCTGCCACCAAGCCAGAAAGCTGAGATATATACGTGTCTTAGGGGAATCTTATCCCCGCCACCAAGCCAGAAAGATGAGATGTATATGTGTCTTAGGGGAATCTTACCCCGCCACCAAGCCAGAAAGGTGAGATGTATACGTGTCTTAGGGGAATATTACCCCGCCACCAAGCCAGAAAGATGAGATGTATACGTGTCTTAGGGGAATCTTACCCCGCCACCAAGCCAGAAAGGTGAGATGTATATGTGTCTTAGGGGAATCTTACCCCGCCACCAAGCCAGAAAGGTGAGATGTATACGTGTCTTAGGGGAATCTTACATTGCCACCAAGCCAGTAAGGTAAGATGTATACGTGTCTTAGGGGAATCTTACCCTGCCACCAAGCCAGAAAGGTGAGATATATATGTGTCTTAGGGGAATCTTATCCCGCCACCAAGCCAGAAAGGTGAGATGTATATGTGTCTTAGGGGAATCTTACCCCGCTACCAAGCCAGAAAGGTGAGATGCATACGTGTCTTAGAGGAATCTTACCCCGCCACCAAGCCAGAAAGGTGAGATGTATATGTGTCTTAGGGGAATCTTATCCCGCCACCAAGCCAGAAAGGTGAGATGTATACGTGTCTTAGGGGAATCTTACCCCGCCACCAAGCCAGAAAGGTGAGATGTATATGTGTCTTAGGGGAATCTTACCCCGCCACCATGCCAGAAAGGTGAGATGTATACGTTTCTAAAAGGAATCTTACCCCGCCACCAAGCCAGAAAGGTAAAGATGTATACGTGTCTTAGGGGAATCTTACCCCGCCACCAAGCCAGAAAGGTGAGATGTATACGTGTCTTAGGGGAATCTTACCCCGCCACCAAGCCAGAAAGCTGAGATGTATACGTGTCTTAGGGGAATCTTACCCGGCCACCAAGCCAGAAAGGTGAGATGTATATGTGTCTTAGGGGAATCTTACCCCGCCACCAAGCCAGAAAGGTGAGATGTATATGTGTCTTAGGGGAATCTTACCCCGCCACCAAGCCCGAAAGGTGAGATGTATACGTGTCTTAGGGGAATCTTACCCTGCCACCAAGCCAGAAAGGTGAGATATATACGTGTCTTAGGGTAATCTTACCCCACCACCAAGCCAGAAAGGTGAGATGTATACGTGTCTTAGGGGAATCTTACCCCGCCACCAAGCCAGAAAGGTGAGATGTATATGTATCTTAGGGGAATCTTACCCCGCCACCAAGCCAGAAAGGTGATATGTATACGTGTCTTAGGGGAATCTTACCCCGCCACCAAGCCAGAAAGATGAGATGTATACGTGTCTTAGGGGAATCTTACCCCGCCACCAAGCCAGAAAGGTGAGATGTATATGTGTCTTAGGGGAATCTTACCCCGCCACCAAGCCAGAAATGTGAGATGTATACGTGTCTTAGAGGAATCTTACCCCGCCACCAAGCCAGAAAGGTGAGATGTATATGTGTCTTAGGGGAATCTTACCCTGCCACCAAGCCAGAAAGGTGAGATGTATACGTGTCTTAGGGGAATCTTACCCTGCCACCAAGCCAGAAAGGTGATATATATATGTGTCTTTGGGGAATCTTATCCTGCCACCAAACCAGAAAGGTGAGATGTATATGTGTCTTAGTGGAATCTTACCCCGCAACTAAGCCAGAAAGGTGAGATGTATACGTGTCTTAGGGGAATCTTACCCCGCCACCAAGCCAGAAAGGTGAGATGTATATGTGTCTTAGGGGTATCTTACCCCGCTACCAAGCCAGAAAGGTGAGATGCATATGTGTCTTAGGGGAATCTTACCCCGCCACCAAGCCAGAAAGGTGAGATGTATACGTGTCTTAGGGGAATCTTACCCCTCCACCAAGCCAGAAAGGTGAGATGTATATGTGTCTTAGAGGAATCTTACCCCGCCACCAAGCCAGAAAGGTGAGATGTATATGTGTCTTAGGGGTATCTTACCCTGCCACCAAGCCAGAAAGGTGAGATGTATATGTGTCTTAGGGGAATCTTGCCCTGCCACCAAGCCAGAAAGATGAGATATATGTGTCTTAGGGGAATCTTACCCTTCCGCCAAGCCAGAAAGGTGAGATGTATATGTGTCTTAGGTGAATCTTACCCTGCCACCAAGCCAGAAAGGTGAGATCTATATGTGTCTTAGGGGAATCTTACCCTCCCACCAAGTCACAAAGATGAGATGTATATGTGTCTTAAGGGAATCTTACACCGCCACCAAGCCAGAAAGGTGAGATGTATATGTGTCTTAGGGGAATCTTACCCCGCCACCAAGCCAGAAAGGTGAGATGTATATGTGTCTTAGGGGAATCTTACCCCGCCACCAAGCCAGAAAGGTGAGATGTATACGTGTCTTAGGGGAATCTTACCCTGCCACCAAGCCAGAAAGGTGAGATATATATGTGTCTTAGGGGAATCTTATCCCGCCACCAAGCCAGAAAGGTGAGATGTATACGTGTCTTAGGGGAATCTTACCCTGCCACCAAGCCAGAAAGGTGAGATGTATATGTATCTTAGGGGAATCTTACCCCGCCACCAAGCCAGAAAGGTGATATGTATACGTGTCTTAGGGGAATCTTACCCCGCCACCAAGCCAGAAAGATGAGATGTATACGTGTCTTAGGGGAATCTTACCCCGCCACCAAGCCAGAAAGATGAGATGTATATGTGTCTTAGGGGAATCTTACCCCGCCACCAAGCCAGAAAGGTGAGATGTATACGTGTCTTAGAGGAATCTTACCCCGCCACCAAGCCAGAAAGGTGAGATGTATATGTGTCTTAGGGGAATCTTACCCTGCCACCAAGCCAGAAAGGTGAGATGTATATGTGTCTTAGGGGAATCTTACCCTGCCACCAAGCCAGAAAGGTGATATATATATGTGTCTTTGGGGAATCTTATCCTGCCACCAAGCCAGAAAGGTGAGATGTATATGTGTCTTAGTGGAATCTTACCCCGCAACCAAGCCAGAAAGGTGAGATGTATATGTGTCTTAGGGGAATCTTACCCCGCCACCAAGCCAGAAAGGTGAGATGTATATGTGTCTTAGGGGTATCTTACCCCGCTACCAAGCCAGAAAGGTGAGATGCATACTTGTCTTAGGGGAATCTTACCCCGCCACCAAGCCAGAAAGGTGAGATGTATACGTGTCTTAGGGGAATCTTACCCCGCCACCAAGCCAGAAAGGTGAGATGTATATGTGTCTTAGAGGAATCTTACCCCGCCACCAAGCCAGAAAGGTGAGATGTATATGTGTCTTAGGGGTATCTTACCCTGCCACCAAGCCAGAAAGGTGAGATGTATATGTGTCTTAGGGGAATCTTG
Source organism: Bathymodiolus brooksi (assembly GCA_963680875.1). Lineage (NCBI taxonomy): Eukaryota > Metazoa > Mollusca > Bivalvia > Mytilida > Modiolidae > Bathymodiolus > Bathymodiolus brooksi. The sequence continues at coordinate 84,742,496 of OY804590.1, forward strand.
CCCTGCCACCAAGCCAGAAAGATGAGATATATGTGTCTTAGGGGAATCTTACCCTGCCACCAAGCCAGAAAGGTGAGATGTATATGTATCTTAGGGGAATCTTACCCTGCCGCCAAGCCAGAAAGGTGAGATGTATATGTGTCTTAGGGGAATCTTACCCTGCCACCAAGCCAGAAAGGTGAGATGTATATGTGTCTTAGGGGATTCTTACCCTGCCACCAAGCCAGAAAGATGAGATGTATATGTGTCTTAGGTGAATCTTACCCTGCCACCAAGCCAGAAAGGTGAGATCTATATGTGTCTTAGGAGAATCTTACCCTCCCACCAAGTCACAAAGATGAGATGTATATGTGTCTTAAGGGAATCTTACCCCGCCACCAAGCCAGAAAGGTGAGATGTAAATGTGTCTTAGGGGAATCTTACCCTGCCACCAAGCCAGAAAGATGAGATGTATATGTTTCTTAGGGGAATCTTACCCTGCCACCAAGCCAGAAAGGTGAGATGTATATGTGTCTTAGGGGAATCTTACCCTGCCACCAAGCCAGAAAGGTGAGATGTGTATGTGTCTTAGGGGAATCTTACCCTGCCACCAAGCCAGAAAGATGAGATGTATATGTTTCTTAGGGGAATCTTACCCCGCCACCAAGCCAGAAAGGTGAGATGTATACGTGTCTTAGGGGAATCTTACCCTGCCACCAAGCCAGAAAGGTGAGATATATACGTGTCTTAGGGTAATCTTACCCCGCCACCAAGCCAGAAAGGTGAGATGTATACGTGTCTTAGGGGAATCTTACCCCGCCACCAAGCCAGAAAGGTGAGATGTATATGTATCTTAGGGGAATCTTACCCCGCCACCAAGCCAGAAAGGTGATATGTATACGTGTCTTAGGGGAATCTTACCCCGCCACCAAGCCAGAAAGATGAGATGTATACGTGTCTTAGGGGAATCTTACCCCGCCACCAAGCCAGAAAGGTGAGATGTATATGTGTCTTAGGGGAATCTTACCCCGCCATCAAGCCAGAAAGGTGAGATGTATACGTGTCTAAGAGGAATCTTACCCCGCCACCAAGCCAGAAAGGTGAGATGTATATGTGTCTTAGGGGAATCTTACCCCGCCACCAAGCCAGAAAGGTGAGATGTATATGTGTCTTAGAGGAATCTTACCCCGCCACCAAGCCAGAAAGGTGAGATGTATACGTGTCTTAGGGGAATCTTACCCCGCCACCAAGCCAGAAAGGTGAGATGTATATGTGTCTTAGGGGTATCTTACCCCGCTACCAAGCCAGAAAGGTGAGATGCATATGTGTCTTAGGGGAATCTTACCCCGCCACCAAGCCAGAAAGGTGAGATGTATACGTGTCTTAGGGGAATCTTACCCCGCCACCAAGCCAGAAAGGTGAGATGTATATGTGTCTTAGAGGAATCTTACCCCGCCACCAAGCCAGAAAGGTGAGATGTATATGTGTCTTAGGGGTATCTTACCCTGCCACCAAGCCAGAAAGGTGAGATGTATATGTGTCTTAGGGGAATCTTGCCCTGCCACCAAGCCAGAAAGATGAGATATATGTGTCTTAGGGGAATCTTACCCTTCCGCCAAGCCAGAAAGGTGAGATCTATATGTGTCTTAGGGGAATCTTACCCTCCCACCAAGTCACAAAGATGAGATGTATATGTGTCTTAAGGGAATCTTACACCGCCACCAAGCCAGAAAGGTGAGATGTATATGTGTCTTAGGGGAATCTTACCCCGCCACCAAGCCAGAAAGGTGAGATGTATATGTGTCTTAGGGGAATCTTACCCCGCCACCAAGCCAGAAAGGTGAGATGTATACGTGTCTTAGGGGAATCTTACCCTGCCACCAAGCCAGAAAGGTGAGATATATACGTGTCTTAGGGTAATCTTACCCCGCCACCAAGCCAGAAAGGTGAGATGTATACGTGTCTTAGGGGAATCTTACCCTGCCACCAAGCCAGAAAGGTGAGATGTATATGTATCTTAGGGGAATCTTACCCCGCCACCAAGCCAGAAAGGTGATATGTATACGTGTCTTAGGGGAATCTTACCCCGCCACCAAGCCAGAAAGATGAGATGTATACGTGTCTTAGGGGAATCTTACCCCGCCACCAAGCCAGAAAGATGAGATGTATATGTGTCTTAGGGGAATCTTACCCCGCCACCAAGCCAGAAAGGTGAGATGTATACGTGTCTTAGAGGAATCTTACCCCGCCACCAAGCCAGAAAGATGAGATGTATATGTGTCTTAGGGGAATCTTACCCTGCCACCAAGCCAGAAAGGTGAGATGTATATGTGTCTTAGGGGAATCTTACCCTGCCACCAAGCCAGAAAGGTGATATATATATGTGTCTTTGGGGAATCTTATCCTGCCACCAAGCCAGAAAGGTGAGATGTATATGTGTCTTAGTGGAATCTTACCCCGCAACCAAGCCAGAAAGGTGAGATGTATATGTGTCTTAGGGGAATCTTACCCCGCCACCAAGCCAGAAAGGTGAGATGTATATGTGTCTTAGGGGTATCTTACCCCGCTACCAAGCCAGAAAGGTGAGATGCATACTTGTCTTAGGGGAATCTTACCCCGCCACCAAGCCAGAAAGGTGAGATGTATACGTGTCTTAGGGGAATCTTACCCCGCCACCAAGCCAGAAAGGTGAGATGTATATGTGTCTTAGAGGAATCTTACCCCGCCACCAAGCCAGAAAGGTGAGATGTATATGTGTCTTAGGGGTATCTTACCCTGCCACCAAGCCAGAAAGGTGAGATGTATATGTGTCTTAGGGGAATCTTGCCCTGCCACCAAGCCAGAAAGATGAGATATATGTGTCTTAGGGGAATCTTACCCTGCCACCAAGCCAGAAAGGTGAGATGTATATGTATCTTAGGGGAATCTTACCCTGCCGCCAAGCCAGAAAGGTGAGATGTATATGTGTCTTAGGGGAATCTTACCCTGCCACCAAGCCAGAAAGGTGAGATGTATATGTGTCTTAGGGGATTCTTACCCTGCCACCAAGCCAGAAAGATGAGATGTATATGTGTCTTAGGTGAATCTTACCCTGCCACCAAGCCAGAAAGGTGAGATCTATATGTGTCTTAGGAGAATCTTACCCTCCCACCAAGTCACAAAGATGAGATGTATATGTGTCTTAAGGGAATCTTACCCCGCCACCAAGCCAGAAAGGTGAGATGTAAATGTGTCTTAGGGGAATCTTACCCTGCCACCAAGCCAGAAAGATGAGATGTATATGTTTCTTAGGGGAATCTTACCCTGCCACCAAGCCAGAAAGGTGAGATGTATACGTGTCTTAGGGGAATCTTACCCTGCCACCAAGCCAGAAAGGTGAGATGTATATGTATCTTAGGGGAATCTTACCCCGCCACCAAGCCAGAAAGGTGATATGTATACGTGTCTTAGGGGAATCTTACCCCGCCACCAAGCCAGAAAGATGAGATGTATACGTGTCTTAGGGGAATCTTACCCCGCCACCAAGCCAGAAAGATGAGATGTATATGTGTCTTAGGGGAATCTTACCCCGCCACCAAGCCAGAAAGGTGAGATGTATACGTGTCTTAGAGGAATCTTACCCCGCCACCAAGCCAGAAAGGTGAGATGTATATGTGTCTTAGGGGAATCTTACCCTGCCACCAAGCCAGAAAGGTGAGATGTATATGTGTCTTAGGGGAATCTTACCCTGCCACCAAGCCAGAAAGGTGATATATATATGTGTCTTTGGGGAATCTTATCCTGCCACCAAGCCAGAAAGGTGAGATGTATATGTGTCTTAGTGGAATCTTACCCCGCAACCAAGCCAGAAAGGTGAGATGTATATGTGTCTTAGGGGAATCTTACCCCGCCACCAAGCCAGAAAGGTGAGATGTATATGTGTCTTAGGGGTATCTTACCCCGCTACCAAGCCAGAAAGGTGAGATGCATACTTGTCTTAGGGGAATCTTACCCCGCCACCAAGCCAGAAAGGTGAGATGTATACGTGTCTTAGGGGAATCTTACCCCGCCACCAAGCCAGAAAGGTGAGATGTATATGTGTCTTAGAGGAATCTTACCCCGCCACCAAGCCAGAAAGGTGAGATGTATATGTGTCTTAGGGGTATCTTACCCTGCCACCAAGCCAGAAAGGTGAGATGTATATGTGTCTTAGGGGAATCTTGCCCTGCCACCAAGCCAGAAAGATGAGATATATGTGTCTTAGGGGAATCTTACCCTGCCACCAAGCCAGAAAGGTGAGATGTATATGTATCTTAGGGGAATCTTACCCTGCCGCCAAGCCAGAAAGGTGAGATGTATATGTGTCTTAGGGGAATCTTACCCTGCCACCAAGCCAGAAAGGTGAGATGTATATGTGTCTTAGGGGATTCTTACCCTGCCACCAAGCCAGAAAGATGAGATGTATATGTGTCTTAGGTGAATCTTACCCTGCCACCAAGCCAGAAAGGTGAGATCTATATGTGTCTTAGGAGAATCTTACCCTCCCACCAAGTCACAAAGATGAGATGTATATGTGTCTTAAGGGAATCTTACCCCGCCACCAAGCCAGAAAGGTGAGATGTAAATGTGTCTTAGGGGAATCTTACCCTGCCACCAAGCCAGAAAGATGAGATGTATATGTTTCTTAGGGGAATCTTACCCTGCCACCAAGCCAGAAAGGTGAGATGTGTATGTGTCTTAGGGGAATCTTACCCTGCCACCAAGCCAGAAAGATGAGATGTATATGTTTCTTAGGGGAATCTTACCCCGCCACCAAGCCAGAAAGGTGAGATGTATACGTGTCTTAGGGGAATCTTACCCTGCCACCAAGCCAGAAAGGTGAGATATATACGTGTCTTAGGGTAATCTTACCCCGCCACCAAGCCAGAAAGGTGAGATGTATACGTGTCTTAGGGGAATCTTACCCCGCCACCAAGCCAGAAAGGTGAGATGTATATGTATCTTAGGGGAATCTTACCCCGCCACCAAGCCAGAAAGGTGATATGTATACGTGTCTTAGGGGAATCTTACCCCGCCACCAAGCCAGAAAGATGAGATGTATACGTGTCTTAGGGGAATCTTACCCCGCCACCAAGCCAGAAAGGTGAGATGTATATGTGTCTTAGGGGAATCTTACCCCGCCATCAAGCCAGAAAGGTGAGATGTATACGTGTCTAAGAGGAATCTTACCCCGCCACCAAGCCAGAAAGGTGAGATGTATATGTGTCTTAGGGGAATCTTACCCCGCCACCAAGCCAGAAAGGTGAGATGTATATGTGTCTTAGAGGAATCTTACCCCGCCACCAAGCCAGAAAGGTGAGATGTATATGTGTCTTAGGGGAATCTTACCCTGCCACCAAGCCAGAAAGGTGAGATGTATATGTGTCTTAGGGGAATCTTACCCTGCCACCAAGCCAGAAAGGTGATATATATATGTGTCTTTGGGGAATCTTACCCTGCCACCAAGCCAGAAAGGTGAGATGTATATGTGTCTTAGTGGAATCTTACCCCGCAACCAAGCCAGAAAGGTGAGATGTATACGTGTCTTAGGGGAATCTTACCCCGCCACCAAGCCAGAAAGGTGAGATGTATATGTGTCTTAGGGGTATCTTACCCCGCTACCAAGCCAGAAAGGTGAGATGCATACTTGTCTTAGGGGAATCTTACCCCGCCACCAAGCCAGAAAGGTGAGATGTATACGTGTCTTAGGGGAATCTTACCCCGCCACCAAGCCAGAAAGGTGAGATGTATATGTGTCTTAGAGGAATCTTACCCCGCCACCAAGCCAGAAAGGTGAGATGTATATGTGTCTTAGGGGTATCTTACCCCGCCACCAAGCCAGAAAGGTGAGATGTATATCTGTCTTAGGGGAATCTTGCCCTGCCACCAAGCCAGAAAGATGAGATATATGTGTCTTAGGGGAATCTTACCCTGCCACCAAGCCAGAAAGGTGAGATGTATATGTATCTTAGGGGAATCTTACCCTGCCGCCAAGCCAGAAAGGTGAGATGTATATGTGTCTTAGGGGAATCTTACCCTGCCACCAAGCCAGAAAGGTGAGATGTATATGTGTCTTAGGGGATTCTTACCCTGCCACCAAGCCAGAAAGATGAGATGTATATGTGTCTTAGGTGAATCTTACCCTGCCACCAAGCCAGAAAGGTGAGATCTATATGTGTCTTAGGAGAATCTTACCCTCGCACCAAGTCACAAAGATGAGATGTATATGTGTCTTAAGGGAATCTTACCCCGCCACCAAGCCAGAAAGGTGAGATGTAAATGTGTCTTAGGGGAATCTTACCCTGCCACCAAGCCAGAAAGATGAGATGTATATGTTTCTTAGGGGAATCTTACCCTGCCACCAAGCCAGAAAGGTGAGATGTATATGTGTCTTAGGGGAATCTTACCCTGCCACCAAGCCAGAAAGGTGAGATGTATATGTGTCTTAGGGGAATCTTACCCTGCCACCAAGCCAGAAAGGTGAGATGTATATGTTTCTTAGGGGAATCTTACCTCGCCACCAAGCCAGAAAGGTGAGATGTATATGTGTCTTAGGGGAATCTTACCCTGCCACCAAGCCAGAAAGGTGAGATATATACGTGTCTTAGGGTAATCTTACCCCGCCACCAAGCCAGAAAGGTGAGATGTATACGTGTCTTAGGGGAATCTTACCCCGCCACCAAGCCAGAAAGGTGAGATGTATATGTATCTTAGGGGAATCTTACCCCGCCACCAAGCCAGAAAGGTGATATGTATACGTGTCTTAGGGGAATCTTACCCCGCCACCAAGCCAGAAAGATGAGATGTATACGTGTCTTAGGGGAATCTTACCCCGACACCAAGCCAGAAAGGTGAGATGTATATGTGTCTTAGGGGAATCTTACCCCGCCACCAAGCCAGAAAGGTGAGATGTATACGTGTCTTAGAGGAATCTTACCCCGCCACCAAGCCAGAAAGGTGAGATGTATATGTGTCTTAGGGGAATCTTACCCTGCCACCAAGCCAGAAAGGTGAGATGTATACGTGTCTTAGGGGAATCTTACCCTGCCACCAAGCCAGAAAGGTGATATATATATGTGTCTTTGGGGAATCTTATCCTGCCACCAAACCAGAAAGGTGAGATGTATATGTGTCTTAGTGGAATCTTACCCCGCAACTAAGCCAGAAAGGTGAGATGTATACGTGTCTTAGGGGAATCTTACCCCGCCACCAAGCCAGAAAGGTGAGATGTATATGTGTCTTAGGGGTATCTTACCCCGCTACCAAGCCAGAAAGGTGAGATGCATACGTGTCTTAGGGGAATCTTACCCCGCCACCAAGCCAGAAAGGTGAGATGTATACGTGTCTTAGGGGAATCTTACCCCGCCACCAAGCCAGAAAGGTGAGATGTATATGTGTCTTAGAGGAATCTTACCCCGCCACCAAGCCAGAAAGGTGAGATGTATATGTGTCTTAGGGGTATCTTACCCTGACACCAAGCCAGAAAGGTGAGATGTATATGTGTCTTAGGGGAATCTTGCCCTACCACCAAGCCAGAAAGATGAGATATATGTGTCTTAGGGGAATCTTACCCTGCCACCAAGCCAGAAAGGTGAGATGTATATGTGTCTTAAGGGAATCTTACCCTGCCGCCAAGCCAGAAAGGTGAGATGTATATGTGTCTTAGGGGAATCTTACCCTGCCACCAACCCAGAAAGGTGAGATGTATATGTGTCTTAGGGGATTCTTACCCTGCCACCAAGCCAGAAAGATGAGATGTATATGTGTCTTAGGTGAATCTTACCCTGCCACCAAGCCAGAAAGGTGAGATCTATATGTGTCTTAGGGGAATCTTACCCTCCCACCAAGTCACAAAGATGAGATGTATATGTGTCTTAAGGGAATCTTACCCTGCCACCAAGCCAGAAAGGTGAGATGTATATGTGTCTTAGGGGAATCTTACCCCGCCACCAAGCCAGAAAGGTGAGATGTATATGTGTCTTAGGGGAATCTTACCCCGCCACCAAGCCAGAAAGGTGAGATGTATACGTGTCTTAGGGGAATCTTACCCTGCCACCAAGCCAGAAAGGTGAGATATATACGTGTCTTAGGGTAATCTTACCCCGCCACCAAGCCAGAAAGGTGAGATGTATACGTGTCTTAGGGGAATCTTACCCTGCCACCAAGCCAGAAAGGTGAGATGTATATGTATCTTAGGGGAATCTTACCCCGCCACCAAGCCAGAAAGGTGATATGTATACGTGTCTTAGGGGAATCTTACCCCGCCACCAAGCCAGAAAGATGAGATGTATACGTGTCTTAGGGGAATCTTACCCCGCCACCAAGCCAGAAAGGTGAGATGTATATGTGTCTTAGGGGAATCTTACCCCGCCACCAAGCCAGAAAGGTGAGATGTATACGTGTCTTAGAGGAATCTTATCCCGCCACCAAGCCAGAAAGGTGAGATGTATATGTGTCTTAGGGGAATCTTACCCTGCCACCAAGCCAGAAAGGTGAGATGTATTTGTGTCTTAGGGGAATCTTACCCTGCCGCCAAGCCAGAAAGGTGAGATGTATATGTGTCTTAGGGGAATCTTACCCTGCCACCAAGCCAGAAAGGTGAGATGTATATGTGTCTTAGGGGATTCTTACCCTGCCACCAAGCCAGAAAGATGAGATGTATATGTGTCTTAGGTGAATCTTACCCTGCCACCAAGCCAGAAAGGTGAGATCTATATGTGTCTTAGGGGAATCTTACCCTCCCACCAAGTCACAAAGATGAGATGTATATGTGTCTTAAGGGAATCTTACCCCGCCACCAAGCCAGAAAGGTGAGATGTAAATGTGTCTTAGGGGAATCTTACCCTGCCACCAAGCCAGAAAGATGAGATGTATATGTTTCTTAGGGGAATCTTACCCTGCCACCAAGCCAGAAAGGTGAGATGTATATGTGTCTTAGGGGAATCTTACCCTGCCACCAAGCCAGAAAGGTGAGATGTATATGTGTCTTAGGGGAATCTTACCCTGCCACCAAGCCAGAAAGGTGAGATGTATATGTGTCTTAGGGGAATCTTACCCCGCCACCAAGCCAGAAAGGTGAGATGTATATGTGTCTTAGGGGAATCTTACTCTGCCACCAAGCCAGAAAGGTGAGATGTATATGTGTCTTAGGGGAATCTTACCCTGCCACCAAGCCAGAAAGGTGAGATGTATATGTGTCTTAGGGGAATCTTACCCCGCCACCAAGCCAGAAAGGTGAGATGTATACGTGTCTTAGTGAAATCTTACCCCGCCACCAAGCCAGAAAGGTGAGATATATACGTGTCTTAGGGGAATCTTACCCCGCCACCAAGCCAGAAAGTTGAGATGCATATGTGTCTTAGGGGAATCTTACCCCGCCACCAAGCCAGAAAGGTGAGATGTATATGTGTCTTAGGGGAATCTTACCCTGCCACCAAGCCAGAAAGGTGAGATGTATATGTGTCTTTGGGGAATCTTACCCTCCCACCAAGTCACAAAGATGAGATGTATATGTGTCTTAGGGGAATCTTACCCCGCCACCAAGCCAGAAAGGTGAGATGTATTTGTGTCTTGGGGGAATCTTACCCTGCCACCAAGCCAGAAAGGTGAGATGTATACGTGTCTTAGGGGAATCTTACCCTGCCACCAAGCCAGAAAGGTGAAATGTATATGTGTCTTAGGGGAATCTTACCCTACCACCAAGCCAGAAAGGTGAGATGTATATGTGTCTTAGGGGAATCTAAACCCTGCCACCAAGCCAGAAAGGTGAGATATATATATTTCTTAGGGGAATCTTACCCTGCCACCAAGCCAGAAAGGTGAGATATATATGTGTCTTAGGGGAATCTTACCCCGCAACCAAGCCAGAAAGGTGAGATATATATGTGTCTTAGGGGAATCTTACCCTGCCACCAAGCCAGAAAGGTGAGATGTATATGTGTCTTAGGGGAATCTTACCCTGCCACCAAGCCAGAAAGGTGAGATGGATATGTGTCTTAGGGGAATCTTACCCCGCCACCAAGCCAGAAAGGTGAGATGTATTTGTGTCTTAGGGGAATCTTACCCTGCCACCAAGCCAGAAAGGTGAAATGTATATGTGTCTTAGGGGAATCTTACCCTACCACCAAGCCAGAAAGGTGAGATGTATATGTGTCTTAGGGGAATCTAAACCCTGCCACCAAGCCAGAAAGGTGAGATATATATATTTCTTAGGGGAATCTTACCCTGCCACCAAGCCAGAAAGGTGAGATATATATGTGTCTTAGGGGAATCTTACCCCGCAACCAAGCCAGAAAGGTGAGATATATATGTGTCTTAGGGGAATCTTACCCTGCCACCAAGCCAGAAAGGTGAGATGTATATTTGTCTTAGGGGAATCTTACCCTGACACCAAGCCAGAAAGGTGAGATGTATATGTGTCTTAGGGGAATCTTACCCTGCCACCAAGCCAGAAAGATGAGATATATATGTGTCTTAGGGGAATCTTACCCTGCCACCAAGCCAGAAAGGTGAGATGTATATGTGTCTTAGGGGAATCTTACCCTGCCACCAAGCCAGAAAGGTGAGATGTATATGTGTCTTAGGGGAATCTTACCCTGCCACCAAGCCAGAAAGGTGAGATGGATATGTGTCTTAGGGGAATCTTACCCCGCTACCAAGCCAGAAAGGTGAGATGTATATGTGTCTTAGGGGAATCTTACCCTGCCGCCAAGCCAGAAAGGTGAGATGTATATGTGTCTTAGGGGAATCTTACCCTGCCACCAAGCCAGAAAGGTGAGATGTATATGTGTCTTAGGGGATTCTTACCCTGCCACCAAGCCAGAAAGATGAGATGTATATGTGTCTTAGGTGAATCTTACCCTGCCACCAAGCCAGAAAGGTGAGATCTATATGTGTCTTAGGGGAATCTTACCCTCCCACCAAGTCACAAAGATGAGATGTATATGTGTCTTAAGGGAATTTTACCCCGCCACCAAGCCAGAAAGGTGAGATGTAAATGTGTCTTAGGGGAATCTTACCCTGCCACCAAGCCAGAAAGATGAGATGTATATGTTTCTTAGGGGAATCTTACCCTGCCACCAAGCCAGAAAGGTGAGATGTATATGTGTCTTAGGGGAATCTTACCCTGCCACCAAGCCAGAAAGGTGAGATGTATATGTGTCTTAGGGGAATCTTACCCTGCCACCAAGCCAGAAAGGTGAGATGTATATGTGTCTTAGGGGAATCTTACCCCGCCACCAAGCCAGAAAGGTGAGATGTATATGTGTCTTAGGGGAATCTTACTCTGCCACCAAGCCAGAAAGGTGAGATGTATATGTGTCTTAGGGGAATCTTACCCTGCCACCAAGCCAGAAAGGTGAGATGTATATGTGTCTTAGGGGAATCTTACCCCGCCACCAAGCCAGAAAGGTGAGATGTATACGTGTCTTAGTGAAATCTTACCCCGCCACCAAGCCAGAAAGGTGAGATCTATATGTGTCTTAGGGGAATCTTACCCTCCCACCAAGTCACAAAGATGAGATGTATATGTGTCTTAAGGGAATTTTACCCCGCCACCAAGCCAGAAAGGTGAGATGTAAATGTGTCTTAGGGGAATCTTACCCTGCCACCAAGCCAGAAAGATGAGATGTATATGTTTCTTAGGGGAATCTTACCCTGCCACCAAGCCAGAAAGGTGAGATGTATATGTGTCTTAGGGGAATCTTACCCTGCCACCAAGCCAGAAAGGTGAGATGTATATGTGTCTTAGGGGAATCTTACCCTGCCACCAAGTCAGAAAGGTGAGATGTATATGTGTCTTAGGGGAATCTTACCCCGCCACCAAGCCAGAAAGGTGAGATGTATATGTGTCTTAGGGGAATCTTACTCTGCCACCAAGCCAGAAAGGTGAGATGTATATGTGTCTTAGGGGAATCTTACCCTGCCACCAAGCCAGAAAGGTGAGATGTATATGTGTCTTAGGGGAATCTTACCCCGCCACCAAGGCAGAAAGGTGAGATGTATACGTGTCTTAGTGAAATCTTACCCCGCCACCAAGCCAGAAAGGTGAGATATATACGTGTCTTAGGGGAATCTTACCCCGCCACCAAGCCAGAAAGTTGAGATGCATATGTGTCTTAGGGGAATCTTACCCCGCCACCAAGCCAGAAAGGTGAGATGTATATGTGTCTTAGGGGAATCTTACCCTGCCACCAAGCCAGAAAGGTGAGATGGATATGTGTCTTTGGGGAATCTTACCCTCCCACCAAGTCACAAAGATGAGATGTATATGTGTCTTAGGGGAATCTTACCCCGCCACCAAGCCAGAAAGGTGAGATGTATTTGTGTCTTGGGGGAATCTTACCCTGCCACCAAGCCAGAAAGGTGATATATATATGTGTCTTTGGGGAATCTTATCCTGCCACCAAACCAGAAAGGTGAGATGTATATGTGTCTTAGTGGAATCTTACCCCGCAACTAAGCCAGAAAGGTGAGATGTATACGTGTCTTAGGGGAATTTTACCCCGCCACCAAGCCAGAAAGGTGAGATGTATATGTGTCTTAGGGGTATCTTACCCCGCTACCAAGCCAGAAAGGTGAGATGCATACGTGTCTTAGGGGAATCTTACCCCGCCACCAAGCCAGAAAGGTGAGATGTATACGTGTCTTAGGGGAATCTTACCCCGCCACCAAGCCAGAAAGGTGAGATGTATATGTGTCTTAGAGGAATCTTACCCCGCCACCAAGCCAGAAAGGTGAGATGTATATGTGTCTTAGGGGTATCTTACCCTGACACCAAGCCAGAAAGGTGAGATGTATATGTGTCTTAGGGGAATCTTGCCCTACCACCAAGCCAGAAAGATGAGATATATGTGTCTTAGGGGAATCTTACCCTGCCACCAAGCCAGAAAGGTGAGATGTATATGTGTCTTAAGGGAATCTTACCCTGCCGCCAAGCCAGAAAGGTGAGATGTATATGTGTCTTAGGGGAATCTTACCCTGCCACCAACCCAGAAAGGTGAGATGTATATGTGTCTTAGGGGATTCTTACCCTGCCACCAAGCCAGAAAGATGAGATGTATATGTGTCTTAGGTGAATCTTACCCTGCCACCAAGCCAGAAAGGTGAGATCTATATGTGTCTTAGGGGAATCTTACCCTCCCACCAAGTCACAAAGATGAGATGTATATGTGTCTTAAGGGAATCTTACCCTGCCACCAAGCCAGAAAGGTGAGATGTATATGTGTCTTAGGGGAATCTTACCCCGCCACCAAGCCAGAAAGGTGAGATGTATATGTGTCTTAGGGGAATCTTACCCCGCCACCAAGCCAGAAAGGTGAGATGTATACGTGTCTTAGGGGAATCTTACCCTGCCACCAAGCCAGAAAGGTGAGATATATACGTGTCTTAGGGTAATCTTACCCCGCCACCAAGCCAGAAAGGTGAGATGTATACGTGTCTTAGGGGAATCTTACCCTGCCACCAAGCCAGAAAGGTGAGATGTATATGTATCTTAGGGGAATCTTACCCCGCCACCAAGCCAGAAAGGTGATATGTATACGTGTCTTAGGGGAATCTTACCCCGCCACCAAGCCAGAAAGATGAGATGTATACGTGTCTTAGGGGAATCTTACCCCGCCACCAAGCCAGAAAGGTGAGATGTATATGTGTCTTAGGGGAATCTTACCCCGCCACCAAGCCAGAAAGGTGAGATGTATACGTGTCTTAGAGGAATCTTACCCCGCCACCAAGCCAGAAAGGTGAGATGTATATGTGTCTTAGGGGAATCTTACCCTGCCACCAAGCCAGAAAGGTGAGATGTATTTGTGTCTTAGGGGAATCTTACCCTGCCGCCAAGCCAGAAAGGTGAGATGTATATGTGTCTTAGGGGAATCTTACCCTGCCACCAAGCCAGAAAGGTGAGATGTATATGTGTCTTAGGGGATTCTTACCCTGCCACCAAGCCAGAAAGATGAGATGTATATGTGTCTTAGGTGAATCTTACCCTGCCACCAAGCCAGAAAGGTGAGATCTATATGTGTCTTAGGGGAATCTTACCCTCCCACCAAGTCACAAAGATGAGATGTATATGTGTCTTAAGGGAATCTTACCCCGCCACCAAGCCAGAAAGGTGAGATGTAAATGTGTCTTAGGGGAATCTTACCCTGCCACCAAGCAAGAAAGATGAGATGTATATGTTTCTTAGGGGAATCTTACCCTGCCACCAAGCCAGAAAGGTGAGATGTATATGTGTCTTAGGGGAATCTTACCCTGCCACCAAGCCAGAAAGGTGAGATGTATATGTGTCTTAGGGGAATCTTACCCTGCCACCAAGCCAGAAAGGTGAGATGTATATGTGTCTTAGGGGAATCTTACCCTGCCACCAAGCCAGAAAGGTGAGATGGATATGTGTCTTAGGGGAATCTTACCCCGCTACCAAGCCAGAAAGGTGAGATGTATATGTGTCTTAGGGGAATCTTACCCTGCCGCCAAGCCAGAAAGGTGAGATGTATATGTGTCTTAGGGGAATCTTACCCTGCCACCAAGCCAGAAAGGTGAGATGTATATGTGTCTTAGGGGATTCTTACCCTGCCACCAAGCCAGAAAGATGAGATGTATATGTGTCTTAGGTGAATCTTACCCTGCCACCAAGCCAGAAAGGTGAGATCTATATGTGTCTTAGGGGAATCTTACCCTCCCACCAAGTCACAAAGATGAGATGTATATGTGTCTTAAGGGAATTTTACCCCGCCACCAAGCCAGAAAGGTGAGATGTAAATGTGTCTTAGGGGAATCTTACCCTGCCACCAAGCCAGAAAGATGAGATGTATATGTTTCTTAGGGGAATCTTACCCTGCCACCAAGCCAGAAAGGTGAGATGTATATGTGTCTTAGGGGAATCTTACCCTGCCACCAAGCCAGAAAGGTGAGATGTATATGTGTCTTAGGGGAATCTTACCCTGCCACCAAGCCAGAAAGGTGAGATGTATATGTGTCTTAGGGGAATCTTACCCCGCCACCAAGCCAGAAAGGTGAGATGTATATGTGTCTTAGGGGAATCTTACTCTGCCACCAAGCCAGAAAGGTGAGATGTATATGTGTCTTAGGGGAATCTTACCCTGCCACCAAGCCAGAAAGGTGAGATGTATATGTGTCTTAGGGGAATCTTACCCCGCCACCAAGCCAGAAAGGTGAGATGTATACGTGTCTTAGTGAAATCTTACCCCGCCACCAAGCCAGAAAGGTGAGATCTATATGTGTCTTAGGGGAATCTTACCCTCCCACCAAGTCACAAAGATGAGATGTATATGTGTCTTAAGGGAATTTTACCCCGCCACCAAGCCAGAAAGGTGAGATGTAAATGTGTCTTAGGGGAATCTTACCCTGCCACCAAGCCAGAAAGATGAGATGTATATGTTTCTTAGGGGAATCTTACACTGCCACCAAGCCAGAAAGGTGAGATGTATATGTGTCTTAGGGGAATCTTACCCTGCCACCAAGCCAGAAAGGTGAGATGTATATGTGTCTTAGGGGAATCTTACCCTGCCACCAAGTCAGAAAGGTGAGATGTATATGTGTCTTAGGGGAATCTTACCCCGCCACCAAGCCAGAAAGGTGAGATGTATATGTGTCTTAGGGGAATCTTACTCTGCCACCAAGCCAGAAAGGTGAGATGTATATGTGTCTTAGGGGAATCTTACCCTGCCACCAAGCCAGAAAGGTGAGATGTATATGTGTCTTAGGGGAATCTTACCCCGCCACCAAGCCAGAAAGGTGAGATGTATACGTGTCTTAGTGAAATCTTACCCCGCCACCAAGCCAGAAAGGTGAGATATATACGTGTCTTAGGGGAATCTTACCCCACCACCAAGCCAGAAAGTTGAGATGCATATGTGTCTTAGGGGAATCTTACCCCGCCACCAAGCCAGAAAGGTGAGATGTATATGTGTCTTAGGGGAATCTTACCCTGCCACCAAGCCAGAAAGGTGAGATGGATATGTGTCTTTGGGGAATCTTACCCTCCCACCAAGTCACAAAGATGAGATGTATATGTGTCTTAGGGGAATCTTACCCCGCCACCAAGCCAGAAAGGTGAGATGTATTTGTGTCTTGGGGGAATCTTACCCTGCCACCAAGCCAGAAAGGTGATATATATATGTGTCTTTGGGGAATCTTATCCTGCCACCAAACCAGAAAGGTGAGATGTATATGTGTCTTAGTGGAATCTTACCCCGCAACTAAGCCAGAAAGGTGAGATGTATACGTGTCTTAGGGGAATCTTACCCCGCCACCAAGCCAGAAAGGTGAGATGTATATGTGTCTTAGGGGTATCTTACCCCGCTACCAAGCCAGAAAGGTGAGATGCATACGTGTCTTAGGGGAATCTTACCCCGCCACCAAGCCAGAAAGGTGAGATGTATACGTGTCTTAGGGGAATCTTACCCCGCCACCAAGCCAGAAAGGTGAGATGTATATGTGTCTTAGAGGAATCTTACCCCGCCACCAAGCCAGAAAGGTGAGATGTATATGTGTCTTAGGGGTATCTTACCCTGACACCAAGCCAGAAAGGTGAGATGTATATGTGTCTTAGGGGAATCTTGCCCTACCACCAAGCCAGAAAGATGAGATATATGTGTCTTAGGGGAATCTTACCCTGCCACCAAGCCAGAAAGGTGAGATGTATATGTGTCTTAAGGGAATCTTACCCTGCCGCCAAGCCAGAAAGGTGAGATGTATATGTGTCTTAGGGGAATCTTACCCTGCCACCAACCCAGAAAGGTGAGATGTATATGTGTCTTAGGGGATTCTTACCCTGCCACCAAGCCAGAAAGATGAGATGTATATGTGTCTTAGGTGAATCTTACCCTGCCACCAAGCCAGAAAGGTGAGATCTATATGTGTCTTAGGGGAATCTTACCCTCCCACCAAGTCACAAAGATGAGATGTATATGTGTCTTAAGGGAATCTTACCCTGCCACCAAGCCAGAAAGGTGAGATGTATATGTGTCTTAGGGGAATCTTACCCCGCCACCAAGCCAGAAAGGTGAGATGTATATGTGTCTTAGGGGAATCTTACCCCGCCACCAAGCCAGAAAGGTGAGATGTATACGTGTCTTAGGGGAATCTTACCGTGCCACCAAGCCAGAAAGGTGAGATATATACGTGTCTTAGGGTAATCTTACTCCGCCACCAAGCCAGAAAGGTGAGATGTATACGTGTCTTAGGGGAATCTTACCCTGCCACCAAGCCAGAAAGGTGAGATGTATATGTATCTTAGGGGAATCTTACCCCGCCACCAAGCCAGAAAGGTGATATGTATACGTGTCTTAGGGGAATCTTACCCCGCCACCAAGCCAGAAAGATGAGATGTATACGTGTCTTAGGGGAATCTTACCCCGCCACCAAGCCAGAAAGGTGAGATGTATATGTGTCTTAGGGGAATCTTACCCCGCCACCAAGCCAGAAAGGTGAGATGTATACGTGTCTTAGAGGAATCTTACCCCGCCACCAAGCCAGAAAGGTGAGATGTATATGTGTCTTAGGGGAATCTTACCCTGCCACCAAGCCAGAAAGGTGAGATGTATTTGTGTCTTAGGGGAATCTTACCCTGCCGCCAAGCCAGAAAGGTGAGATGTATATGTGTCTTAGGGGAATCTTACCCTGCCACCAAGCCAGAAAGGTGAGATGTATATGTGTCTTAGGGGATTCTTACCCTGCCACCAAGCCAGAAAGATGAGATGTATATGTGTCTTAGGTGAATATTACCCTGCCACCAAGCCAGAAAGGTGAGATCTATATGTGTCTTAGGGGAATCTTACCCTCCCACCAAGTCACAAAGATGAGATGTATATGTGTCTTAAGGGAATCTTACCCCGCCACCAAGCCAGAAAGGTGAGATGTAAATGTGTCTTAGGGGAATCTTACCCTGCCACCAAGCCAGAAAGATGAGATGTATATGTTTCTTAGGGGAATCTTACCCTGCCACCAAGCCAGAAAGGTGAGATGTATATGTGTCTTAGGGGAATCTTACCCTGCCACCAAGCCAGAAAGGTGAGATGTATATGTGTCTTAGGGGAATCTTACCCTGCCACCAAGCCAGAAAGGTGAGATGTATATGTGTCTTAGGGGAATCTTACCCCGCCACCAAGCCAGAAAGGTGAGATGTATATGTGTCTTAGGGGAATCTTACTCTGCCACCAAGCCAGAAAGGTGAGATGTATATGTGTCTTAGGGGAATCTTACCCTGCCACCAAGCCAGAAAGGTGAGATGTATATGTGTCTTAGGGGAATCTTACCCCGCCACCAAGCCAGAAAGGTGAGATGTATACGTGTCTTAGTGAAATCTTACCCCGCCACCAAGCCAGAAAGGTGAGATATATACGTGTCTTAGGGGAATCTTACCCCGCCACCAAGCCAGAAAGTTGAGATGCATATGTGTCTTAGGGGAATCTTACCCCGCCACCAAGCCAGAAAGGTGAGATGTATATGTGTCTTAGGGGAATCTTACCCTGCCACCAAGCCAGAAAGGTGAGATGTATATGTGTCTTTGGGGAATCTTACCCTCCCACCAAGTCACAAAGATGAGATGTATATGTGTCTTAGGGGAATCTTACCCCGCCACCAAGCCAGAAAGGTGAGATGTATTTGTGTCTTGGGGGAATCTTACCCTGCCACCAAGCCAGAAAGGTGAGATGTATACGTGTCTTAGGGGAATCTTACCCTGCCACCAAGCCAGAAAGGTGAAATGTATATGTGTCTTAGGGGAATCTTACCCTACCACCAAGCCAGAAAGGTGAGATGTATATGTGTCTTAGGGGAATCTAAACCCTGCCACCAAGCCAGAAAGGTGAGATATATATATTTCTTAGGGGAATCTTACCCTGCCACCAAGCCAGAAAGGTGAGATATATATGTGTCTTAGGGGAATCTTACCCCGCAACCAAGCCAGAAAGGTGAGATATATATGTGTCTTAGGGGAATCTTACCCTGCCACCAAGCCAGAAAGGTGAGATGTATATGTGTCTTAGGGGAATCTTACCCTGCCACCAAGCCAGAAAAGTGAGATGGATATGTGTCTTAGGGGAATCTTACCCCGCCACCAAGCCAGAAAGGTGAGATGTATTTGTGTCTTAGGGGAATCTTACCCTGCCACCAAGCCATAAAGGTGAAATGTATATGTGTCTTAGGGGAATCTTACCCTACCACCAAGCCAGAAAGGTGAGATGTATATGTGTCTTAGGGGAATCTAAACCCTGCCACCAAGCCAGAAAGGTGAGATATATATATTTCTTAGGGGAATCTTACCCTGCCACCAAGCCAGAAAGGTGAGATATATATGTGTCTTAGGGGAATCTTACCCCGCAACCAAGCCAGAAAGGTGAGATGTATATTTGTCTTAGGGGAATCTTACCCTGACACCAAGCCAGAAAGGTGAGATGTATATGTGTCTTAGGGGAATCTTACCCTGCCACCAAGCCAGAAAGATGAGATATATATGTGTCTTAGGGGAATCTTACCCTGCCACCAAGCCAGAAAGGTGAGATGTATATGTGTCTTAGGGGAATCTTACCCTGCCACCAAGCCAGAAAGGTGAGATGTATATGTGTCTTAGGGGAATCTTACCCTGCCACCAAGCCAGAAAGGTGAGATGGATATGTGTCTTAGGGGAATCTTACCCCGCTACCAAGCCAGAAAGGTGAGATGTATATGTGTCTTAGGGGAATCTTACCCTGCCGCCAAGCCAGAAAGGTGAGATGTATATGTGTCTTAGGGGAATCTTACCCTGCCACCAAGCCAGAAAGGTGAGATGTATATGTGTCTTAGGGGATTCTTACCCTGCCACCAAGCCAGAAAGATGAGATGTATATGTGTCTTAGGTGAATCTTACCCTGCCACCAAGCCAGAAAGGTGAGATCTATATGTGTCTTAGGGGAATCTTACCCTCCCACCAAGTCACAAAGATGAGATGTATATGTGTCTTAAGGGAATTTTACCCCGCCACCAAGCCAGAAAGGTGAGATGTAAATGTGTCTTAGGGGAATCTTACCCTGCCACCAAGCCAGAAAGATGAGATGTATATGTTTCTTAGGGGAATCTTACCCTGCCACCAAGCCAGAAAGGTGAGATGTATATGTGTCTTAGGGGAATCTTACCCTGCCACCAAGCCAGAAAGGTGAGATGTATATGTGTCTTAGGGGAATCTTACCCTGCCACCAAGCCAGAAAGGTGAGATGTATATGTGTCTTAGGGGAATCTTACCCCGCCACCAAGCCAGAAAGGTGAGATGTATATGTGTCTTAGGGGAATCTTACTCTGCCACCAAGCCAGAAAGGTGAGATGTATATGTGTCTTAGGGGAATCTTACCCTGCCACCAAGCCAGAAAGGTGAGATGTATATGTGTCTTAGGGGAATCTTACCCCGCCACCAAGCCAGAAAGGTGAGATGTATACGTGTCTTAGTGAAATCTTACCCCGCCACCAAGCCAGAAAGGTGAGATCTATATGTGTCTTAGGGGAATCTTACCCTCCCACCAAGTCACAAAGATGAGATGTATATGTGTCTTAAGGGAATTTTACCCCGCCACCAAGCCAGAAAGGTGAGATGTAAATGTGTCTTAGGGGAATCTTACCCTGCCACCAAGCCAGAAAGATGAGATGTATATGTTTCTTAGGGGAATCTTACCCTGCCACCAAGCCAGAAAGGTGAGATGTATATGTGTCTTAGGGGAATCTTACCCTGCCACCAAGCCAGAAAGGTGAGATGTATATGTGTCTTGGGGGAATCTTACCCTGCCACCAAGTCAGAAAGGTGAGATGTATATGTGTCTTAGGGGAATCTTACCCCCCCACCAAGCCAGAAAGGTGAGATGTATATGTGTCTTAGGGGAATCTTACTCTGCCACCAAGCCAGAAAGGTGAGATGTATATGTGTCTTAGGGGAATCTTACCCTGCCACCAAGCCAGAAAGGTGAGATGTATATGTGTCTTAGGGGAATCTTACCCCGCCACCAAGCCAGAAAGGTGAGATGTATACGTGTCTTAGTGAAATCTTACCCCGCCACCAAGCCAGAAAGGTGAGATATATACGTGTCTTAGGGGAATCTTACCCCGCCACCAAGCCAGAAAGTTGAGATGCATATGTGTCTTAGGGGAATCTTACCCCGCCACCAAGCCAGAAAGGTGAGATGTATATGTGTCTTAGGGGAATCTTACCCTGCCACCAAGCCAGAAAGGTGAGATGGATATGTGTCTTTGGGGAATCTTACCCTCCCACCAAGTCACAAAGATGAGATGTATATGTGTCTTAGGGGAATCTTACCCCGCCACCAAGCCAGAAAGGTGAGATGTATTTGTGTCTTGGGGGAATCTTACCCTGCCACCAAGCCAGAAAGGTGAGATGTATACGTGTCTTAGGGGAATCTTACCCTGCCACCAAGCCAGAAAGGTGAAATGTATATGTGTCTTAGGGGAATCTTACCCTACCACCAAGCCAGAAAGGTGAGATGTATATGTGTCTTAGGGGAATCTAAACCCTGCCACCAAGCCAGAAAGGTGAGATATATATATTTCTTAGGGGAATCTTACCCTGCCACCAAGCCAGAAAGGTGAGATATATATGTGTCTTAAGGGAATCTTACCCCGCAACCAAGCCAGAAAGGTGAGATATATATGTGTCTTAGGGGAATCTTACCCTGCCACCAAGCCAGAAAGGTGAGATGTATATTTGTCTTAGGGGAATCTTACCCTGACACCAAGCCAGAAAGGTGAGATATATATGTGTCTTAGGGGAATCTTACCCTGCCACCAAGCCAGAAAGGTGAGATGGATATGTGTCTTAGGGGAATCTTACCCTGCCACCAAGCCAGAAAGGTGAGATGGATATGTGTCTTAGGGGAATCTTACCCCGCTACCAAGCCAGAAAGGTGAGATGTATATGTGTCTTAGGGGAATCTTACCCCGCCACCAAGCCAGAAAGGTGAGATGTATTTGTGTCTTGGGGGAATCTTACCCTGCCACCAAGCCAGAAAGGTGAGATGTATACGTGTCTTAGGGGAATCTTACCCTGCCACCAAGCCAGAAAGGTGAAATGTATATGTGTCTTAGGGGAATCTTACCCTACCACCAAGCCAGAAAGGTGAGATGTATATGTGTCTTAGGGGAATCTAAACCCTGCCACCAAGCCAGAAAGGTGAGATATATATATTTCTTAGGGGAATCTTACCCTGCCACCAAGCCAGAAAGGTGAGATATATATGTGTCTTAGGGGAATCTTACCCCGCAACCAAGCCAGAAAGGTGAGATATATATGTGTCTTAGGGGAATCTTACCCTGCCACCAAGCCAGAAAGGTGAGATGTGTATTTGTCTTAGGGGAATCTTACCCCGCTACCAAGCCAGAAAGGTGAGATGTATTTGTGTCTTGGGGGAATCTTACCCTGCCACCAAGCCAGAAAGGTGAGATGTATACGTGTCTTAGGGGAATCTTACCCTGCCACCAAGCCAGAAAGGTGAAATGTATATGTGTCTTAGGGGAATCTTACCCTACCACCAAGCCAGAAAGGTGAGATGTATATGTGTCTTAGGGGAATCTAAACCCTGCCACCAAGCCAGAAAGGTGAGATATATATATTTCTTAGGGGAATCTTACCCTGCCACCAAGCCAGAAAGGTGAGATATATATGTGTCTTAGGGGAATCTTACCCCGCAACCAAGCCAGAAAGGTGAGATATATATGTGTCTTAGGGGAATCTTACCCTGCCACCAAGCCAGAAAGGTGAGATGTGTATTTGTCTTAGGGGAATCTTACCCTGACACCAAGCCAGAAAGGTGAGATGTATATGTGTCTTAGGGGAATCTTACCCTGCCACCAAGCCAGAAAGATGAGATATATATGTGTCTTAGGGGAATCTTACCCTGCCACCAAGCCAGAAAGGTGAGATGTATATGTGTCTTAGGGGAATCTTACCCTGCCACCAAGCCAGAAAGGTGAGATGGATATGTGTCTTAGGGGAATCTTACCCCGCTACCAAGCCAGAAAGGTGAGATGTATATGTGTCTTAGGGGAATCTTAACCCTCCACCAAGCCAGAAAGGTGAGATGTATACGTGTCTTAGGGGAATCTTACCCTGCCACCAAGCCAGAAAGGTGAGATGTATATGTGTCTTAGGGGAATCTTACCCTGCCACCAAGCCAGAAAGGTGAGATGTATATGTGTCTTAGGGGAATCTTACCCCGCCACCAAGCCAGAAAGGTGAGATGTATATGTGTCTTAGGGGAATCTTACCCCGCCACCAAGCCAGAAAGGTGAGATGTATACGTGTCTTAAGGGAATCGATTTTGTCCCTGTATTTACGATTTTTCTATCTAATTTTAGAACTTTTCCACCAGTATGGTATTTTTGTTGTTTTTTCTCCATTTTTCTGGAATGTACAAATGGTCTATTACAATTGTAACAATCATATCGAGTGGCATTATGTTAATCGTTAGTTCTTTTGATTACAGTAATTTCATTCTCTGTTTACTAATATTTACATATAAACAACTCAGATGGTAAACTTCTGTTTGACACGTGTTGTCAGTAGTCTAAATACAGAAATTATAGGTTATCTGGAAAACATGGTGTGTATAATATCATTATAATTCTCTGTTTGTAAGATGATTCCTTTTCATTAGATGAAAGTAGCAGAATAAAACAGATTGTGTTATCAAAGGTAATGGAACATCTATTACTCCTCACACCCCAGGTGTCAGAAAAATTCAGCATTATGTGAGAACCTGTAATTAAACGAGATTATTTTCTGGTGTTATAAAAAAATGGAAGAATTTTATACTTATTTTATATTTTAAACGTTTTTAGAAAATGTATCTAATTTCTAACAAAATGTCAAATATTTATAAAATTACATAGTATTTACATGAAATACTGAATCAGAGATCAAAAGGTGTAATAGCTATAGAAAGCACCATTTGTCACCTTTTTTACATACATTTAAGATGCACTATTTAGCCATATTTGACATTGGATATATTTAGATTAAATAGATTGAAAATAAAAATGGGTATGAATGATAGTCTGAAATGATCATACGGTACTCATTTCACTGTGTCAGTGACTTGTGGCAGGTCTGTGGTTTTCTCCTCCAATAAAACTGAGCGCCATGATATTACTGAAATATTGTCTTTCAACGGGTACATACATTGACGTAAAAACTGAATGCCGATTTCAAAGATTATAGAGAAATTACCGGCCTTACTAGTTCAGAGTGCACGAATAAATTACCGAATTAGATCAGTCGCAGTAAATAACATAGGCTACTTAATAAAAGTAACTAGTGGAGAGCTCAGCCTGCTATAGTGAATAACCATTCGTTGTCGGAAAATACATAATTTATTTGTACGAGCTTTAGAAACAATTAGAAAAACGAGCTTTGGTGAGCTTTTCTGTCCTGTTTTGGTGAGCTTTTCTGTCCTGTTTTGGTGATCTTTTCTGTCCTGTTTTGGTGATCTTTTCTGTCCTGTTTTGGTGAGCTTTTCTGTCCTGTTTTGGTGAGCTTTTCTGTCCTGTTTTGGTGAGCTTTTCTGTCCTGTTTTGGTGAGCTTTTCTGTCCTGTTTTGCAGTGTGTGCAAATGAATCTTATATTTTCAAACAATGTGCGTATATTGAGTTTATCACGCAAAGCCAAATTGTCTGAAAGGAACAGAAAAGAGCGTGGTTCCTATCGTTTTTATGGGATCCTCTGTGAAGTCCGAGCGAGCTGATGCTGCTTATCATTGCTCTACACGAATCAGGTACCAGACAAGATATATCTTGATCAGTGACCGTATATACCAAACATTTATCCAGTCAATGTAAGTTGACTGCTCAAATAGTGCAAATGCAGAATAAAATGAGCTTCATATCCGTCATCTTTATTGGTGAATGAAATCATGGATAACAAACGACTGGACACAGGTCACTGACGAAACCAGGGATAACAAACGACTGAACACAGGTCACTGACGAAACCAGGGATAACAAACGACTGGACACAGGTCACTGACGAAACCAGGGATAACAAACGACTGGACACAGGTCACTGACGAAACCAGGGATAACAAACGACTGAACACAGGTCACTGACGAAACCAGGGATAACAAACGACTGGACACAGGTCACTGACGAAACCAGGGATAACAAACGACTGGACACAGGTCACTGACGAAACCAGGGATAACAAACGACTGGACACAGGTCACTGACGAAACCAGGGATAACAAACGACTGAACACAGGTCACTGACGAAACCAGGGATAACAAACGACTGGACACAGGTCACTGACGAAACCAGGGATAACAAACGACTGGACACAGGTCACTGACGAAACCAGGGATAACAAACGACTGGACACAGGTCACTGACGAAACCAGGGATAACAAACGACTGAACACAGGTCACTGACGAAACCAGGGATAACAAACGACTGGACACAGGTCACTGACGAAACCAGGGATAACAAACGACTGGACACAGGTCACTGACGAAACCAGGGATAACAAACGACTGGACACAGGTCACTGACGAAACCAGGGATAACAAACGACTGGACACAGGTCACTGACGAAACCAGGGATAACAAACGACTGGACACAGGTCACTGACGAAACCAGGGATAACAAACGACTGGACACAGGTCACTGACGAAACCAGGGATAACAAACGACTGGACACAGGTCACTGACGAAACCAGGGATAACAAACGACTGGACACAGGTCACTGACGAAACCAGGGATAACAAACGACTGGACACAGGTCACTGACGAAACCAGGGATAACAAACGACTGGACACAGGTCACTGACGAAACCAGGGATAACAAACGACTGGACACAGGTCACTGACGAAACCAGGGATAACAAACGACTGTACACAGGTCACTGACGAAACCAGGGATAACAAACGACTGGACACAGGTCACTGACGAAACCAGGGATAACAAACGATTGGACACAGGTCACTGACGAAACCAGGGATAACAAACGATTGGACACAGGTAATCAGAAGCCGTAAATCATAGGACAGAAGATACCAAAGGGGTAATCAGAAGCCGTAAGTCATAGGACAGAAGATACCAAAGAGGTAATCAGAAGCCGTAAGACATAGGACAGAAGATACCTAAGGGGTAATCAGAAGCCGTAAATCATATGACAGAAGATCCCAAAGGGGTAATCAGAGGCCGTAAGTCATAGGACAGAAGATACCAAAGAGGTAATCAGAAGCCGTAAGACATAGGACAGAAGATACCTAAGGGGTAATCAGAAGCCGTAAATCATAGGACTGAAGATACCAAAGGGGTAATCAGAAGCCGCTAATCATAGGACAGAAGATCCCAAAGGGGTAATCAGAAGCCGTAAATCATAGGATAGAAGATACCAAAGGGGTAATCAGAAGCCGTAAATCATAGGACTGAAGATACCAAAGGGGTAATCAGAAGCCGTAAATCATAGGACAGAAGATCCCAAAGGGGTAATCAGAAGCCGTAAATCATAGGACAGAAGATACCAAAGGGGTAATCAGAAGCCGTAAATCATAGGACAGAAGATACCAAAGGGGTAATCAGAAGCCGTAAGTCATAGGACAAAAGATCCCAAAGGGGTAATCAGAAGCCGTAAGTCATAGGACAGAAGATCCCAAAGGGGTAATCAGAAGCCGTAAGTCATAGGACAGAAGATCCCAAAGGGGTAATCAGAAGCCGTAAGTCATAGGACAGAAGATCCCAAAGGGGTAATCAGAAGCCGTAAATCATAGGACAAAAGATACCAAAGGGGTAATCAGAAGCCGTAAATCATAGGACAGAAGATCCCAAAGGGGAATCGGAAGCCGCAAATCATAGGACAAAAGATCCCAAAGGTGTAATCAGAAGCCGTAAATCATAGGACAGAAGATACCAAAGGGGTAATCAGAAACCGTAAGTCATAGGACAGAAGATCCCAAAGGGATAGTCAGAAGCCGTAAGTCATAGGACAGAAGATCCCAAAGGGGTAATCAGAAGCCGTAAGTCATAGGACAAAAGATACCAAAGGGGTAATCAGAAGCCGTAAGTCATAGGACAAAAGATACCAAAGGGGTAATCAGAAGCCGTAAATCATAGGACAGAAGATCCCAAAGGGGTAATCGGAAGCCGCAAATCATAGGACAAAAGATCCCAAAGGTGTAATCAGAAGCCGTAAATCATAGGACAGAAGATACCAAAGGGGTAATCAGAAACCGTAAGTCATAGGACAGAAGATCCCAAAGGGATAATCAGAAGCCGTAAGTCATAGGACAGAAGATCCCAAAGGGGTAATCAGAAGCCGTAAGTCATAGGACAAAAGATACCAAAGGGGTAATCAGAAGCCGTAAGTCATAGGACAAAAGATACCAAAGGGGTAATCAGAAGCCGCAAATCATAGGACAAAAGATACCAAAGGGGTAATCAGAAGCCGCAAATCATAGGATAGAAGATCCCAAAGGGGTAATCAGAAGCCGTAAATCAAAAAAGGGTCGACAATGCAATGGTAAAAGGAAATAGGGAAAAAGACCAGGAAATTATCCCCAAACAGACTACACATAAAACTAAATATTGAGCAACACGAACATCCCCAAAAACCGAGGGTGAACCCAGGAGCTCCGGAGTAGTAAACATTTCATGCTTATGTGTAATAGAACAGGACTCAATTGCGAAATTACCAGACCACATGGACTTCTGGGAATTTAGAATCCATACCGTAACAACATTGAATTATGGGAATTTAGAATCGATATCAGAATAACATAGAATTATGGCAATTTAAAATCGATACCAAAACAACATTGAATTATGGGAATTTAGAATCGATAGCAGAATAACATTGCATTATGGGGATTTAAAATCGATACCAGAACAACATTGCATTATGGGAATTTAGAATGATACCAGAACAACATTGCATTATGGGAATTTAGAATAGATACCAGAACAACATTGAATTATAGGAATTCAAAATAGATACCAGGGACCGTGTTCTCGAAAGTGGCTTAGGGCTAAGACATGTCCTAAGGCCATCTTAGGACAAATCTTAGTCCTAAGTCGTGTTCCCTATATACGGATAGGGATTAATATAAGTTCTTGTAACTTGTTTCCCAATCCTATTAATTTCTTCTTATCATGTAATGTATATAGCTGAATATTGTAATGTTATATTGAATTAATTAATAAAATATGTTTAAACTAAGTCGTGTTCTCGACCATGTCCTAACTTAGGACATGTCACAAACTTTGTCTTAACTTTAGGACATTTATGGAGGTGTCTTAAGATGGTCCTAACCCCGAAATTGTAATATAATTCGATATTTTGTACCAAAAACGAACTTTAAGTTGTAGAACATGATTGATATACACCTTTATACTGTTTTTAAATCTAAATAAGTAAATTAACAATGATTTTTATATTATAATTTAAACGGCGCATGAGATATCTTTTGTTCATCTTTAATCCGTAATTCATTGAAAATTTGAAATCAGCTCACTCGAAAGTAACCACACAAAAAATAACGGTTATGACTGTACTTCATTATAAAAAAAAGTGTTGCACATTAGTTATATAT
Organism: Bathymodiolus brooksi; assembly: GCA_963680875.1. Taxonomy (NCBI): domain Eukaryota; kingdom Metazoa; phylum Mollusca; class Bivalvia; order Mytilida; family Modiolidae; genus Bathymodiolus; species Bathymodiolus brooksi. Next base: position 84,771,076 of record OY804590.1, read on the forward strand.
CGTATACAGAATTACGTATATAGATAACTGCAAATTAAAGAAAACAAGAAACAGACTCATGGGATGCAGCATAAAAAACAAATGAAATTGAAAAAAATCTTTATTTACATCTTATATTTTATTATGAGTATTTTTATCAAGGGTTTGCTATATATTTATATTGGAAATAGTTGTTGTACACAATATTTCTATTTTTCTAATAATTGCGTTGACACTTAGGACATAGTTAAAACATCCTAAGTTATGATAGTCTTAAGATAGCTTCGAAATCACTCCTAGGACATGTCCTAAGATGGTCCTAAGACCATCCTAAAAGTCGTCCTAAGACATATCTTAGGACAAATCTTAGGATACTTCCGAGAACACGGCCCCAGAGCAACATTGAATTCTGAGAACTTAGAATCGAAACCGGAACGACCATGAATTATGGGAATTTAAAATAGATACTAGATAAACATTGAATTATTGGAATTTAGAATATATATTACTAGCTATAAGTATGTACATGTTTCAGATAACATATTACTGTGTGATTTCTATCTGAAACAGGAACTGAAATATAATTGTAATTGTAATACTTTATTTATGCCTTTTTATACCCTTATAGGGTTGACGGCATAAAACAAACATACAAACATGGATTTTTATACAAACATGAACATACAAATCAATCATACATTAAAACAAACATAATAATTATGCAGCTATATTGAGTCCACTCTCCTCAGTGCTAATGAATTTTGAATGAAAGGGGCAGCAAGTTGCATAAGACATGAAGAAGATAAAAAAAAAATCGAGATTTTGAATATGATTATTTCCCATCAATTTTGGGTACAAATTTTCAATCTGGGTTAAAAATTTCTTTCTTAATAATTCGTTTTTTTGGCAATGAAAGAAGAAGTGTTCCTCGTCTTCAATTACATTTAGGTGGCATTGCCTACAAATTCGTTGTTCTCTATTTATTGTATTATATCTGCCTCTTTCAATTTCTAAAACTGATAACTTATTCTCATTTTCACAATTAATTTTCTATTTTCAAAGTTTGAATTTTCAATAAAAGGTTCTATAATATAACTTGCCTTTATTTTGCTGTATAGAAAAAGTGTATTGTTGATATTAAAAGACCTCAATTTATGGAAAAACAAGTTTTCATAGTTTTCTAGTAATGTTGTTTTCAAAGATTTTGTGAGATTCCATTTCTCCTTGTTAAAATCAGTAACCTCCATATTTTTTTCAGTTATTTCGTTTGTGTTTAATATATTCTCTGCAAAGGTATACCAGGAATATGTCCCATTTAAATGTAATGTTTTTGAGAGGCTATATGTAGCCAATAATAAAGGATTATTATCCTTGTTTGAAATTCTAGCCATATACTTCAAGACTTGCAACTTTATATAGACATCTAAAGAATATTGAGCCATTTCTGCTCTAGCAGCTATGTTGACATACTTTTTATTTATTCCAAGAACAAATTTACAAAATTTAAAGTTCACCTTTTCTAGAAAACTTGTATCTAATGAGTCAATGAGATAAAAATTAAAATTTGCCTTGTTTGCCCGCAATTGTCATTTACGTATTTTTTCATAGAAATCCATAAACCAAAAATATGCATCATGAAATGTATATTGTAACATAATTCGTTGAAATCACTTAGGGAAATGCCATTTTAATATGTGGGGGCTGCATGGTTTTTTTTTTATTCCTTAAATAAATTGACATGAAAAATGAAAAAAAAAATAGATACTCTAACTCTAACCCGGCAGTGTACTACTAGTAATTTTGTACAAGCTGAAAAATACCAATTTCTTTTATGTCCAAAAAGGAATCTGATTTTTGTTTCTCGTAAAAAACATTTCTGATTCGAGGAGGAAAGCATAGTCGCCCCCGTACTTGAATAGTCTGCTGTATGATTCTGAGAGTCTGATTTTGTTAAATTCCAGTGTATTTCGTCAATTCAATTCAACTGTGTTGGTTGTATTAGTTAACACGGATACGAATTTCAGTGACGAAAAAAAAACACTTAAAATTTAAAATTTTAAATTCGCAAATATGTTTCGAAAATATTACATTTATTATTTACCAGTCACTTTTTGTGATTGTGACGGAAGTTCATTTTGACATATACATTTGTATGTCTAAGACATAAAGTTATAGAAATTACATAATAATGCATAAAATTAAATTAAGAAATGATATAATTTTGTACCTGTGCAGGCAGGTAAATGATCTTTGACAAGACGTTAATGACATTCGTGGTTAACAGTGAGACGTAGGGTCGTGGGAAAGTCACTTTAAAACACTTCGTATGTAAAACATATGAGACCGAATCAAATTTTATTTAATGTGTCAAACAAAGAAGATACCGATTACCGTTTCATTTTTTCTCCAATTATATGATATGGTTGTCTTTGTTTATTTAGAAAATAAAGGAGCTTGCCAATAAAAATGATATATGTTCTGCAAATGTATTGTTGACACACTGGGAAAATGAATAGTATATTTTAGCATATATAGTGTTCTGGGTGAATCTCTTTCAACGCAAGGCGCTTTTGTCATAGGTATATATTTATATACATATATACTTTAAATTTATATTACAAATTCTGAAGCATTTTTTTGTGATCATATCCTAGCTGTCCATGGATCCAAGCTTACACAATAATCATCTTTGCAAAAAGTCATACTTTTCACTCCTTTGGGGGGGGGGGGGGGGGGGGGGGGGGGGGGGAATTAAAATTTGAATATTCACTCAAAAGCATGTACCCTTTTAATAAAGATATTAAGATGGTATAAGTGATAAATAATTTGACGTAAAAATGAAAACGAAAACAGGAAATCTATGTGCATAGCTAGCAAGTTATTTATATTTTTGTTGCAGACTTAATATCGTATCATTTCAATGAGAGTCGTTATGCCTTTATTTAAAATTCAATGAATTTACTATTAATAGCATTGAAAACGTCTTTAAATATTCGTTTAGCTGTAATTCCATCAGACAATTTGCTTCGTGCTATTACGAATAAATCAAGTGAAATAATTGACTGACAAAACCGTTCATTTTTAGATTTTTAGTCAATAGATAAAATGTTTCCGTTTATGTTTGATGAGGGTACGTTTTTAGAATGATTCACACTTTAAGCACTCTTAATCGGAAGTGTGTGTATAATTGTGAAATAAAGTCGGCCACACGTGTGTTTTTACATGTTTGACGGTACCTTTTTATATTTTTGAGAGTGACGGTACGTTTTAATATGTTTGTTCGTGACGGTACGTTTTTATATTTTTGTGCGGTACGTTTTCATATTTTTGTGCGTGACGGTACGTTTTATATTTTTTTGTGCGTGACGGTGCGTTTTTATATTTTTTGTGCGTGACGGTGCGTTTTTATATTTTTTGTGCGTGACGGTACGTATTTATGTTTTTTGTGCGTGACGGTACGTTCCAATATTTGTTGTGCGTGACAGTACGTGGGTTCGAGTCCAGGTCGGGTTTAACCAAAGACTATAAAATTGGTATTTGTTGCTTCTCTGCTAAGTAAGTGACACTAATGAGTAAGAGAAAATACTCGTTGGCTGAACATTATACCATTGTGTCCAAGTGGAAGGAATGTCCACCCGAGGACTCTTGGTCCAGTGAGCTAGTACTACAATAATTCAAGTAGCGTGTTGTTCTAGTACAAAGCGGACATCATCATCTCATCAAAATATAACTTTGTCTAGCCATCAGATGGCTGAAAAATTACTCACTTGGCGTTAAACAATAATCACTTACTCACTGACTCAACTAACAATAATCACTTACTCACTGACTCAACTAACAATAATTACTTACTCACTGACTCAAATAACAATAATCACTTACTCACTGACTCAACTAACAATAATCACTTACTCACTGACTCAACTAACAATAATCACTTACTCACTGACTCAAACTAACAATAATCACTTACTGATTTAACTAGTGATAAGAGGTTCCGATAAACGTTACACGGAGAACCATATCACAATAGAGAAAGAGGGGCCGTCGTGATCGTGATCGTATGATAGTTGGATTTACAACTACCTGTGCTAAAACAGTGCCTATCACCACTAAAATTGTGTGTTCGAACCCCGTTCATGGCGAGGTGTAACCATACAACATTATGTAATAAAGTTTGTAAGTGACTTGCGACAGGTCGGTAGTTTTCTCCGGGTGCTCCAGTTTCTCCCACCAATAAAACTGACCTCCACGATATAACTGAAATATTGTTGAAAGTGGCGTTACACAACATAAACCAAACCAATAGAGGAAAATAGTAGGATATCCATTAATGTTTGTTTTATATAAAGCAAATCAATAAATCCGTGCGTAGGACTCAATGTTATCGTAAAGTAATCCGTTAAAATACAGTAAATCAAACATTTAAAATCTACAGGTTTGTGATTTGATTACCGTACAACATTTTTATACCTTTAATTTTTAATATATTCTAAATTTTCTTTCCCACGCTCCCAAACTTAATATAGTATCAGATATAGCAGTACCATGATAAAAACACGCATTTTTATGTGATCACTTTTAGTGCACAAAATTGTATGTAGATGTATGTGCATATTTAGATAAAATTTAGATTTTGAAACCAAGGATATGGTATGTTTCTAATACCACTATTGTATGGTTAAGATTATGGTGTTTAACACCACTTTCAACAATATGTTCAGCTATATCGTGGCGGTCAGTTCTATGGGTGGTGGAAACCTGAGTACCAGGATAAACAAAAAAACGCCCTGCCGCAAGTCACTGACAATTTTTACTAGTATCACATACTGTAGTATCGAGTACACCTCGCCATGAGCGGGATTCAATCCCACAATTTTTTGGGTGATAGGTACTGATTGCACAGGTAGTCTTCATCAATAAAATTGACCGCCGCGATATAACTCTTTTCTAAAGACATTACTATATTCTTATATCCCTTGCTTGTCTTCATCGGTAATGAAATATATTTTATTTTAATGGTCTTATAACTGACATAAACTACCCAAGTCTGATGACATTTATAAGAATAAAGGCTCTTCGTTTACTAAACTGATAACAGACGTTCACCAAGACTGACATCAAATGTTATCAATAATTCCCGTACTGGTTATAATATACAATTCATATACATTTATCATCTGCAATCAAGCTTCCTTCGGACTCGTCAAATCGTACAAAATCTCGACAGGAGACGTACAATAGATTAATTATGTTTTGCTATAGAAACACGTTTTATTTAAATGATGCCTGTATTAAGAAGAATGACACATTTGAGATATCACGAGACTATTTATTTACCTGATATATCACTTTATAATACAGGTGTTCGTTTCATTTTAGTTATGGGCGTGATTTTCCCACACTTTGAGAAAAGTGTCGCGTGTCATCATCCAATCAAATACAAGCATTCCAAAAACATTTATGGTAATGCATTTTCACGCCAGCCAATGATCGAAACGTATTAGTTCCCCCTCAACTGGTTTATCATTAAAGTGGCATTTAAAAATAAGCTGTATATGGAGAAGCATGACAAGTTTGACTCGCACAATCCATATTAATAGTGATTTGATGATTGTTGCTTCACGCAAACTCAGCAATGTTTCAGCTATAACATGGGAAGAACCAGTTAATTTTCAATGAGATGATGATGAGGTCCACTTTGTACTAGACCAACACACTTAGTTGGATTTTTTTATTGCTAGCTCATTGAAACAACAGACCGCGGGTAGACATGTCGCCCTATTCGGACACATTATCCCGATTCCGAGCCAACCAGTCTTTGCTGCTTCTCTGTAATGCTGCGTGCTTAGCGGAGTAGCAACAAAACCAATGTTATAGTCTTTGATTTGACCCGGGGCTCGAAGACACGATCTACCACACTCGAGGTTAACACGATAACCGTTAAACCACCGATACTGATACTGACCACCTTACACAAGTTGAAGATTATATCAGAGGGATTATGTCAGGGGTTGTACTATTTCTATTTCTACAAAGTACTGACCGCCTTCAATAAGTTGAGGATTATGTCAGAGGTTGTACTACTTCTACCATATACTGACCGCCTTCAACAAGTTGAAGATTATGTCAGAGGTTGTACTACTTCTACCATATACTGACCGCCTTCAATAAGTTGAGGATTATGTCAGAGGTTGTACTACTTCTACCATATACTGACCGCCTTCAATAAGTTGAGGATTATGTCAGAGGTTGTACTACTTCTACCAAATACTAACCGCCTTCAACAATGATGGAAAAACTAGTTTGGTCTTTGTTCAGTCTTACAACTTGATCTTTTCACGATATAGCTGAAATATTGTTGAAAGTGGCGTTAAACACAATAATCCTAACCAAACCAGATGTAGACAGGACATCTATCTGGGGCATTTTTTGTGTTAAATGGTTTGAGGTGACAGGTGGTTGTTTGTTTTATTGATATTGATGAAATTGTTAACCATCACAGTTTAAATTGTTTACCATCACTGTTTAAATTGTTTACCATCACTGTTTAAATTGTCTACCATCACTGTTTAAATTGTCTACCATCACTGTTTAAATTGTTTACCATCACTGTTTAAATTGTCTACCATCACTGTTTAAATTGTTAACCATCACTGTTTAAATTGTTTACCATCACTGTTTAAATTGTCTACCATCACTGTTTAAATTGTCTACCATCACTGTTTAAATTGTCTACCATCACTGTTTAAATTGTCTACCATCACTGTTTAAATTGTTTACCATCACTGTTTAAATTGTCTACCATCACTGTTTAAATTGTTTACCATCACTGTTTAAATTGTTTACCATCAATGTTTAAATTGTTTACCATCACTGTTTAAATTGTTTACCATCACTGTTTAAATTGTCTACCATCACTGTTCAAATTGTCTACCATCACTGTTTAAATTGTTTACCATCACTGTTTAAATTGTCTACCATCACTGTTTAAATTGTTAACCATCACTGTTTAAATTGTTTACCATCACTGTTTAAATTGTCTACCATCACTGTTTAAATTGTCTACCATCACTGTTTAAATTGTCTACCATCACTGTTTAAATTGTCTACCATCACTGTTTAAATTGTTTACCATCACTGTTTAAATTGTCTACCATCACTGTTTAAATTGTTTACCATCACTGTTTAAATTGTTTACCATCACTGTTTAAATTGTTTACCATCACTGTTTAAATTGTTTACCATCACTGTTTAAATTGTTTATCATCACTGTTTAAATTGTTTACCATCACTGTTTAAATTGTTTACCATCACTGTTTAAATTGTCTACCATCACTGTTTAAATTGTTTACCATCACTGTTTAAATTGTTTACCATCACTGTTTAAATTGTCTACCATCACTGTTTAAATTGTTTACCATCACTGTTTAAATTGTCTACCATCACTGTTTAAATTGTCTACCATCACTGTTTAAATTGTTTACCATCACTGTTTAAATTGTCTACCATCACTGTTTAAATTGTTTACCATCACTGTTTAAATTGTTTACCATCACTGTTTAAATTGTCTACCATCACTGTTTAAATTGTCTACCATCACTGTTTAAATTGTCTACCATCACTGTTTAAATTGTCTACCATCACTGTTTAAATTGTTTACCATCAATGTTTAAATTGTTTACCATCACTGTTTAAATTGTTTACCATCACTGTTTAAATTGTTTACCATCACTGTTTAAATTGTTTACCATCACTGTTTAAATTGTCTACCATCACTGTTTAAATTGTTTACCATCACTGTTTAAATTGTTTACCATCACTGTTTAAATTGTTTACCATCACTGTTTAAATTGTTTACCATCACTGTTTAAATTGTTTACCATCACTGTTTAAACTTTCTTTTCATAATTTACCCCGCAGCAGATAAACTATGTCCTATGTTTATTCTATCAGAAGATACTGATATTATGTATTATGATTTATTAGTAGTGTCTAGCATGTGTTTCCTGTGTGTCGTGTTCACCACACTACAAGTCTAGCATGTGTTTCTTGTGGGTCGTGTACACCACACTACAAGTCTAGCATGTGTTGCCTGTGGGTCGTGTACACCACACTACAAGTCTAGCATGTGTTTCTTGTGGGTCGTGTACACCACACTACAAGTCTAGCATGTGTTGCCTGTGGGTCGTGTACACCACACTACAAGTCTAGCATGTATTGCCTGTGGGTCGTGTACACCACACTACAAGTCTAGCATGTGTTGCCTGTGTGTCGTGTACACCACACTACAAGTCTAGCATGTGTTGCCTGTGAGTCGTGTACACCACACTACAAGTCTAGCATGTGTTTCCTGTGAGTCGTGTACACCACACTACAAGTCTAGCATGTGTTGCCTGTGTGTCGTGTACACCACACTACAAGTCTAGCATGTGTTGCCTGTGAGTCGTGTACACCACACTACAAGTCTAGCATGTGTTGCCTGTGTGTCGTGTACACCACACTACAAGTCTAGCATGTGTTTCCTGTGTGTCGTGTACACCACACTACAAGTGTTAGCTTATGACAAAAAAAACAACCCAATATTCAAGTTAAAACATGGACAAGACAAATTGAAAACGCCTTATTCTTGATATATCAGCGACAAATCTAAGTATTGTTTACTCTTCCAGAACACATGGGTTCACCCTTGGTGTGTAGATTAGTGTTTGTATTTTGTACCTTTTCAGTTGGCCATTGTATTATCCGTCCTTATATGATTTACCCTTCTCTGTTTTGGTAACGTCAAACTTTTCTTAGATAATATTTACCTTGTTTAATCACTTCACCAATGTCGTGTTTGAACGATGCCACAACAATGACATTTGAAAAATAAATTAATAAAGGGGAACGTATAAATGTGTCGTAACAGGAGGCAATGCTATCATTTTAAATAAACGTTAGAGAAAACCGAAGGGGAAATCAAGAATGGACAATCCAGAGAAACTAGCAATATTGGGTACACAAGATACAGGACGAAGACAAACAAAATTAAAAACGCAACACAGAAAACTAAAAAGATGAGCAGTACAGATTCCACTAATAATCGGGGTGAACTCAGGTGCTCGCGAAGGGTAAGAACTCATGTGCTCGTGAAGGGTAAGAACTCATGTGTTCGTGAAGGGTAAGAACTCGGGTGCTCGTGAAGGGTAAGAACTCAGGTGCTCGCGAAGGGTAAGAACTCAGGTGCTCGTGAAGGGTAAGAACTCATGTGCTCGTGAAGGGTAAGAACTCGGGTGTTCGCGAAGGGTAAGAACTCGGGTGCTCGTGAAGGGTAAGAACTCAGGTGCTCGCGAAGGGTAAGAACTCAGGTGCTCGTGAAGGGTAAGAACTCATGTGCTCGTGAAGGGTAAGAACTCATGTGCTCGTGAAGGGTAAGAACTCGGGTGCTCGTGAAGGGTAAGAACTCATGTGCTCGTGAAGGGTAAGAACTCATGTGCTCGTGAAGGGTAAGCAGTTTCTGCAACTGATAAGACACCCGCAATTCGTGCAAATGGCCATCAATAATAGTGAAACAGAGAATATAAAAAATCTTCTTATTATCGGCCTGTGTCATTCTCTATCCAGAGTTGTCGTTCCTGTTACGCTAAACTCCATCTCTGTCAACGCCCATTTTACAAGATTTTTGTAAAATTTTGAAACAGTAAAAAAATGTACTTAAAATTGTTTTAATTATTGCAAATATCAATAAAGATGAAAATAAATCACTCATTTCAAATCAATTCTCTCTTAAAAATGATTTGCGATCGTTTTTAATTTTTACCTCAGCAAAATAGTTCTCCAAGAAGTGGGGGGGGAAATCATTTTTAAGGGAGAATTGATTTGAAATGAGTGATTTATTTTCATCTTTATTGATATTTACAATAATTAAAACAATTTTAAGTACATTTTTTTTTACTGTTTCTAAATTTTACAAAAATCTTGTAAAATGAGCGTTGACAGAGATGTTGTGTAACGTAGTAGGAACGACAACTCTGGATAGAGAATGAGGCATGTGTATGTTATAAAATAGTTCGCATAAGCTTGATTCAAGAAACGATAGGATATACATAAACATGAGGGTAAAGGGTTATGGTATTTAATGCCCATTTCAACAATATTTCAGTTATATCGTGGTGGTCAGTCAGTTTTATTGTTGGAGGAATATGAGGGTAAATAAATGTTAGCGAAAAAAAACATAGAATGTTGAGCAACACGAACCTTTGTAGAATTTTTCTAGCGATGACTCAATCTATGATTAACGTTGTTTGGGTAGCATTTGTGTTAGGAGCTGAACTCAGTCCAGAAATGATATGCATACTTCAAATCATAGGTGCATGATGATAACTAACGCCTAAGTGTGGGTATGAACAGCTTGAAATTAATGTTGCTGATGTTCACCTTCAAACTATTAATTCTTCTTACAAGTGTCCTGCTGTGAAACCTTTTACTGGTAATGTATGTATTCTATTATCTTATATGTTGCTTTGTCACCAATAATTAATATCTAACTGACAAAGTTGTTAAGATGAAGCGGTAGTATAGATGTAGTACAGTGACCCTAGACTAAACAAAACACGAGTGATGTCAACTTTCCTCTAAAAGGTTAAACAAACATTAGAGAAAACCGAAGGGCCAATTAAGAATGGACAATCTAGAGACACTGACAATACCGGGCACACAAGACACAAGATGAAGAAGAAAAAAACCAACACAACACAGAAAACTAAACAGATGAACAAGATGGACCCCACCAAAGACCGAGGGTGAACCCAGGTACTCGCGAGCAACACAGAATACTAAACAGATGAACAAGACGGACCCCACCAAAGACCGAGGGTGAACCCAGGTACTCGCGAGCAACACAGAATACTAAACAGATGAACAAGACGGACCCCACCAAAGACCGAGGGTGAACCCAGGTACTCGCGAGCAACACAGAAAACTAAACAGATGAACAAGACGGACCCCACCAAAGACCGAGGGTGAACCCAGGTACTCGCGAGCAACACAGAATACTAAACAGATGAACAAGACGGACCCCACCAAAGACCGAGGGTGAACCCAGGTACTCGCGAGCAACACAGAAAACTAAACAGATGAACAAGATGTACCCCACCAAAGACCGAGGGTGAACCCAGGTACTCGCGAGCAACACAGAAAACTAAACAGATGAACAAGATGTACCCCACCAAAGACCGAGGGTGAACCCAGGTACTCGCGAGCAACACAGAAAACTAAACAGATGAACAAGACGGACCCCACCAAAGACCGAGGGTGAACCCAGGTACTCGCGAGCAACACAGAAAACTAAACAGATGAACAAGATGTACCCCACCAAAGACCGAGGGTGAAACCAGGTACTCGCGAGCAACACAGAAAACTAAACAGATGAACAAGACGGACCCCACCAAAGACCGAGGGTGAACCCAGGTACTCGCGAGCAACACAGAAAACTAAACAGATGAACAAGATGTACCCCACCAAAGACCGAGGGTGAACCCAGGTACTCGCGAGCAACACAGAAAACTAAACAGATGAACAAGACGGACCCCACCATAGACCGAGGGTGAACCCAGGTACTCGCGAGCAACACAGAAAACTAAACAGATGAACAAGATGTACCCCACCAAAGACCGAGGGTGAACCCAGGTACTCGCGAGCAACACAGAAAACTAAACAGATGAACAAGATGTACCCCACCAAAGACCGAGGGTGAACCCAGGTGCTCGCGAGCAACACAGAAAACTAAACAGATGAACAAGATGTACCCCACCAAAGACCGAGGGTGAACCCAGGTACTCGCGAGCAACACAGAAAACTAAACAGATGAACAAGATGTACCCCACCAAAGACCGAGGGTGAACCCAGGTACTCGCGAGCAACACAGAATACTAAACAGATGAACAAGACGGACCCCACCAAAGACCGAGGGTGAACCCAGGTGCTCGCGAGCAACACAGAAAACTAAACAGATGAACAAGATGTACCCCACCAAAGACCGAGGGTGAACCCAGGTACTCGCGAGCAACACAGAAAACTAAACAGATGAACAAGATGTACCCCACCAAAGACCGAGGGTGAACCCAGGTACTCGCGAGCAACACAGAATACTAAACAGATGAACAAGACGGACCCCACCAAAGACCGAGGGTGAACCCAGGTGCTCGCGAGCAACACAGAAAACTAAACAGATGAACAAGATGTACCCCACCAAAGACCGAGGGTGAACCCAGGTACTCGCGAGCAACACAGAAAACTAAACAGATGAACAAGATGTACCCCACCAAAGACCGAGGGTGAACCCAGGTACTCGCGAGCAACACAGAAAACTAAACAGATGAACAAGACGGACCCCACCAAAGACCGAGGGTGAACCCAGGTGCTCGCGAGCAACACAGAAAACTAAACAGATGAACAAGATGTACCCCACCAAAGACCGAGGGTGAACCCAGGTACTCGCGAGCAACACAGAAAACTAAACAGATGAACAAGATGTACCCCACCAAAGACCGAGGGTGAACCCAGGTACTCGCGAGCAACACAGAAAACTAAACAGATGAACAAGACGGACCCCACCAAAGACCGAGGGTGAACCCAGGTACTCGCGAGCAACACAGAATACTAAACAGATGAACAAGATGTACCCCACCAAAGACCGAGGGTGAACCCAGGTACTCGCGAGCAACACAGAAAACTAAACAGATGAACAAGATGTACCCCACCAAAGACCGAGGGTGAACCCAGGTACTCGCAAGCAACACAGAATACTAAACAGATGAACAAGACGGACCCCACCAAAGACCGAGGGTGAACCCAGGTGCTCGCGAGCAACACAGAAAACTAAACAGATGAACAAGATGTACCCCACCAAAGACCGAGGGTGAACCCAGGTACTCGCGAGCAACACAGAAAACTAAACAGATGAACAAGATGTACCCCACCAAAGACCGAGGGTGAACCCAGGTACTCGCGAGCAACACAGAAAACTAAACAGATGAACAAGACGGACCCCACCAAAGACCGAGGGTGAACCCAGGTGCTCGCGAGCAACACAGAAAACTAAACAGATGAACAAGATGTACCCCACCAAAGACCGAGGGTGAACCCAGGTACTCGCGAGCAACACAGAAAACTAAACAGATGAACAAGATGTACCCCACCAAAGACCGAGGGTGAACCCAGGTACTCGCGAGCAACACAGAAAACTAAACAGATGAACAAGACGGACCCCACCAAAGACCGAGGGTGAACCCAGGTGCTCGCGAGCAACACAGAAAACTAAACAGATGAACAAGATGTACCCCACCAAAGATCGAGGGTGAACCCAGGTACTCGCGAGCAACACAGAATACTAAACAGATGAACAAGACGGACCCCACCAAAGACCGAGGGTGAACCCAGGTGCTCGCGAGCAACACAGAAAACTAAACAGATGAACAAGATGTACCCCACCAAAGACCGAGGGTGAACCCAGGTACTCGCGAGCAACACAGAAAACTAAACAGATGAACAAGATGTACCCCACCAAAGACCGAGGGTGAACCCAGGTACTCGCGAGCAACACAGAAAACTAAACAGATGAACAAGACGGACCCCACCAAAGACCGAGGGTGAACCCAGGTGCTCGCGAGCAACACAGAAAACTAAACAGATGAACAAGATGTACCCCACCAAAGACCGAGGGTGAACCCAGGTACTCGCGAGCAACACAGAAAACTAAAGAGATGAACAAGATGTACCCCACCAAAGACCGAGGGTGAACCCAGGTACTCGCGAGCAACACAGAAAACTAAACAGATGAACAAGACGGACCCCACCAAAGACCGAGGGTGAACCCAGGTGCTCGCGAGCAACACAGAAAACTAAACAGATGAACAAGACGGACCCCACCAAAGACCGAGGGTGAACCCAGGTACTCGCGAGCAACACAGAAAACTAAACAGATGAACAAGATGTACCCCACCAAAGACCGAGGGTGAACCCAGGTACTCGCGAGCAACACAGAAAACTAAACAGATGAACAAGACGGACCCCACCAAAGACCGAGGGTGAACCCAGGTACTCGCGAGCAACACAGAATACTAAACAGATGAACAAGACGGACCCCACCAAAGACCGAGGGTGAACCCAGGTGCTCGCGAGCAACACAGAAAACTAAACAGATGAACAAGATGTACCCCACCAAAGATCGAGGGTGAACCCAGGTACTCGCGAGCAACACAGAATACTAAACAGATGAACAAGACGGACCCCACCAAAGACCGAGGGTGAACCCAGGTGCTCGCGAGCAACACAGAAAACTAAACAGATGAACAAGATGTACCCCACCAAAGACCGAGGGTGAACCCAGGTACTCGCGAGCAACACAGAAAACTAAACAGATGAACAAGATGTACCCCACCAAAGACCGAGGGTGAACCCAGGTACTCGCGAGCAACACAGAAAACTAAACAGATGAACAAGACGGACCCCACCAAAGACCGAGGGTGAACCCAGGTGCTCGCGAGCAACACAGAAAACTAAACAGATGAACAAGATGTACCCCACCAAAGACCGAGGGTGAACCCAGGTACTCGCGAGCAACACAGAAAACTAAACAGATGAACAAGATGTACCCCACCAAAGACCGAGGGTGAACCCAGGTACTCGCGAGCAACACAGAAAACTAAACAGATGAACAAGATGTACCCCACCAAAGACCGAGGGTGAACCAAGGTACTCGCGAGCAACACAGAAAACTAAACAGATGAACAAGATGTACCCCACCAAAGACCGAGGGTGAACTCAGGTGCTCGCGAGCAACACAGAAAACTAAACAGATGAACAAGATGTACCCCACCAAAGACCGAGGGTGAACTCAGGTGCTCGCGAGCAACACAGAAAACTAAACAGATGAACAAGATGTACCCCACCAAAGACCGAGGGTGAACCCAGGTACTCGCGAGCAACACAGAAAACTAAACAGATGAACAAGATGTACCCCACCAAAGACCGAGGGTGAACCCAGGTGCTCGCGAGCAACACAGAAAACTAAACAGATGAACAAGATGTACCCCACCAAAGACCGAGGGTGAACTCAGGTACTCGCGAGCAACACAGAAAACTAAACAGATGAACAAGATGTACCCCACCAAAGACCGAGGGTGAACCCAGGTACTCGCGAGCAACACAGAAAACTAAACAGATGAACAAGATGTACCCCACCAAAGACCGAGGGTGAACCCAGGTGCTCGCGAGCAACACAGAAAACTAAACAGATGAACAAGACGGACCCCACCAAAGACCGAGGGTGAACCCAGGTGCTCGCGAGCAACACAGAAAACTAAACAGATGAACAAGATGTACCCCACCAAAGACCGAGGGTGAACCCAGGTACTCGCGAGCAACACAGAAAACTAAACAGATGAACAAGACGGACCCCACCAAAGACCGAGGGTGAACCCAGGTGCTCGCGAGCAACACAGAAAACTAAACAGATGAACAAGATGTACCCCACCAAAGACCGAGGGTGAACTCAGGTACTCGCGAGCAACACAGAAAACTAAACAGATGAACAAGATGTACCCCACCAAAGACCGAGGGTGAACCCAGGTACTCGCGAGCAACACAGAAAACTAAACAGATGAACAAGACGGACCCCACCAAAGACCGAGGGTGAACCCAGGTGCTCGCGAGCAACACAGAAAACTAAACAGATGAACAAGATGTACCCCACCAAAGACCGAGGGTGAACCCAGGTACTCGCGAGCAACACAGAAAACTAAACAGATGAACAAGACGGACCCCACCAAAGACCGAGGGTGAACTCAGGTGCTCGCGAGGGGTAAACAGTTCCTGTCTCTAAGAATTCTAACATTTGGGCAAAATTTATAAAAGTCTTTTTAGACAGGTTCTGGTTTAGACAGGTTCTGGGTTAGACAGGTTCTGGGTTAGACAGGTATAAATGTATTATATTTGTGAGATAAAGAACAAGAAACAAACGTGTAGTTATTTTCTTAATTTTTTTCCTAATAGTAAAATATGATTTTTTTACTCGCGGTCATTCGTATCGATTTTGCCGCTGTTTCTACGAATTTTTCGAAAGGTTTAGGAACTGTTCCGACAGTATGGTATTTTTGTTTTATTTTCATTTGATTGTTATACGTACACACATGTATATAGCTGAATGACGATATAGTTCGTTGATATTAAATAGAGGAACATGTTTAATATTTCTACAATCCACCAAACACATACTACGATAATAAATTTATAAAGTGTTATGAATTTTAATGAATAAAAAAGAATAAGATTAATTTACCGTGATAATCAAATGATTTGTTGTTATTCCCTATTTCCATATACAAACGAAATCCATTTTCTGATATCAGAAATTAAAATATTTGATATCAGAAATTAAATTTTTTGATATCAGAAATTTTAATTTTGATATCAGAAAATCAATTTTTAAATTCAGACAGTGTAGCATTTTCTGTTTTTCATTTCATTAATCTGAATGATATTCAAAATTATTTGGCTTTCCAATCTTTCGACTTTGAGCGTACCTGATGAAGATTATTCCATAGAAGCGTCGTGCGCACTAAATTTTTATTCAGCGTAATTAAAAATATCATGTTTGCAGGTGTATTTGCGAAAAGTACTGGTCTTGAGACTAAATTTCACGAGCAATCAACGAGTGAAATGTATTGTCTTTCAATTAGTATTTTTCGCAAAGCCAAATACCTCTCCAATACATTATATAGTTGTTCATAGCAACATACTTAACATTTCGGAAATGATTATACAGTAGAAACCAAGAACACAAACTGATATTGTTCCGTTTGTCGTAATCATTTACACGACAGGCACAACATACGGAGCAGGAACTGAATACCCTTCCTGAGCATCTGAGTTCACCCCGGGTTTTGCTCGATCTTTAGTTTTTTTGTGTAATGTGTTGTACTTCGTTGTTTGTTCGTTTTCTTTTGCCCATTGCATTGTCTGTCCTTCGATCCTTCTAATAGCCCCTTTGGTATCTTCTGATAGCCCCTTTGGTATCTTCTGATAGCCCCTTTGGTATCTTCTGATAGCCCCTTTGGTATCTTCTGATAGCCCCTTTGGTATCTTCTGATAGCCCCTTTGGTATCTTCTGATAGCCCCTTTGGTATCTTCTGAAAGCCCCTTTGGTATCTTCTGATAGCCCCTTTGGTATCTTCTGATAGCCCCTTTGGTATCGTCTGATAGCCCCTTTGGTATCTTCTGATAGCCTCTTTGGTATCTTCTGATAGCCCCTTTGGTATCTTCTGATAGCCCCTTTGGTATCTTCTGATAGCCCCTTTGGTATCTTCTGATAGCCCCTTTTCTATCTTCTGATAGCCCCTTTGGTATCTTCTGATAGCTCCTTTGGTATCTTCTGATAGCCCCTTTTATATCTTCTGATAGCCCGTTTGGTATCTTCTGATAGCCCCTTTGGTATCTTCTGATAGCCCCTTTTATATCTTCTGATAGCCCCTTTTGTATCTTCTGATAGCCCCTTTGGTTTCTTCTGATAGCCCCTTTGGTATCTTCTGATAGCCCCTTTGGTATCTTTTGATAGCCCCTTTGGTATCTTCTGATAGCCCCTTTGGTATCCTCTGATAGCCCCTTTGGTATCTTCTATGTGGATATCGCTAGATATCACAACACGGAACTCAGAACGTAAAGACATATCATAGGACAGCACAAAACAACTGAATAGATGAGCAACACGGACCCCACCAAAACACCGGAGGTGAAAACTCAGGTGCTCGCGAAGGGTAAGCAGTTTTGCTTTTAATAAGACACCCGCCATGTTACAAATATATGGAGTCAAGTCACCCGCCATGTTACAAATATATAGAGTCAAATCTGGTAAAAGTCTTTTAATAAGACACCCACCATGTTACAAATATATAGAGTCAAGTCTGGTAATAGTCTTTTAATAAGACACCCGCCATGTTACAAATATATAGAGTCAAGTCTGGTAAAAGTCTTTTAATAAGACACCCGCCATGTTACAAATATATAGAGTCAAGTCTGGTAAAAGTCTTTTAATAAGACACCCGCCATGTTACAAATATATAGAGTCAAGCCTGGTAAAAGTCTTTTAATAAGACACCCGCCATGTTACAAATATATAGAGTCAAGTCTGGTAAAAGTCTTTTAACACAATAAAGACATATTACATTGTACTTTCACTGCTATCTAACCCAATAAAGACATATTACGTTGTACTTCACTGTTATCTAACCCAATAAAGACATATTACGTTGTACTTTCACTGCTATCTAACCCAATAAGGACATATTACGTTGTACTTCATTGTTATCTAACCCAATAAAGACATATTACGTTGTACTTCACTGTTATCTAACCCAATAAAGACATATTACGTTGTACTTTCACTGTTATCTAACCCAATAAAGACATATTACGTTGTACTTCACTGTTATCTAACCCAATAAAGACATATTACGTTGTACTTCACTGTTATCTAACCCAATAAAGACATATTACGTTGTACTTTATTGTTATCTAACTCAATAAAGACATATTACGTTGTACTTCACTATTATCTAACCCAATAAAGACATATTACGTTGTACATACACTGTTATCTAACTCAATAAAGACATATTACGTTGTACTTCACTGTTATCTAACCCAATAAAGACATATTACGTTGTACTTACACTGTTATCTAACTCAATAAAGACATATTACGTTGTACTTTACTGTTATCTAACCCAATAAAGACATATTACGTTGTACTTCACTGTTATCTAACCCAATAAAGACATATTACGTTGTACTTCACTGTTATCTAATCCAATAAAGACATATTACGTTGTACTTCACTGTTATCTAACTCAATAAAGACATATTACGTTGTACTTAACTGTTATCTAACTCAATAAAGACATATTACGTTGTACTTCATTGTTATCTAACACAATAAAGACATATTACGTTGTACTTACACTGTTATCTAACCCAATAAAGACATATTACGTTGTACTTCATTGTTATCTAACCCAATAAAGACATATTACGTTGTACTTCACTGTTATCTAACTCAATAAAGACATATTACATTGTACTTCATTGTTATCTAACCCAATAAAGACATATTACGTTGTACTTCACTGTTATCTAACCCAATAAAGACATATTACGTTGTACTTCATTGTTATCTAACCCAATAAAGACATATTACGTTGTACTTCACTGTTATCTAACTCAATAAAGACATATTACGTTGTACTTCATTGTTATCTAACTAAATAAAGACATATTAAGTTGTGCATACACTGTTATCTAACTCAATAAAGACATATTACGTTGTACTTCACTGTTATCTAACCCAATAAAGACATATTACGTTGTACTTTCACTATTATCTAACCCAATAAAGACATATTACGTTGTACTTCACTGTTATCTAACCCAATAAAGACATATTACGTTGTACTTCACTGTTATCTAACCCAATAAAGACATATTACGTTGTACTTCATTGTTATCTAACTCAATAAAGACATATTACGTTGTACTTCATTGTTATCTAACCCAATAAAGACATATTACGTTGTACTTCACTGTTATCTAACTCAATAAAGACATATTACGTTGTACTTCATTGTTATCTAACCCAATAAAGAAATATTACGTTGTACTTCACTGTTATCTAACCCAATAAAGACATATTACGTTGTACTTCACTGTTATCTAACCCAATAAAGACATATTATGTTGTACTTCACTGCTATCTAACCCAATAAAGACATATTACGTTGTACTTTCACTGTTTTCTAACCCAATAAAGACATATTACGTTGTACTTCACTGCTATCTAACCCAATAAAGACATATTACGTTGTACTTTCACTGTTTTCTAACACAATAAAGACATATTACGTTGTACTTCACTGTGATCTAACACAATAAAGACATATTACATTGTACTTTCACTGCTATCTAACCCAATAAAGACATATTACGTTGTACTTTCACTGCTATCTAACCCAATAAGGACATATTACGTTGTACTTCATTGTTATCTAACCCAATAAAGACATATTACGTTGTACTTCACTGTTATCTAACCCAATAAAGACATATTACGTTGTACTTTCACTGTTATCTAACCCAATAAAGACATATTACGTTGTACTTCACTGCTATCTAACCCAATAAAGACATATTACGTTGTACTTTCACTGCTATCTAACCCAATAAAGACATATTACGTTGTACTTCACTGTTATCTAACCCAATAAAGACATATTACGTTGTACTTTCACTGCTATCTAACCCAATAAAGACATATTACGTTGTACTTCACAGTTATTTAACCCAATAAAGACATATTACGCTGTACTTTCACTGTTATCTAACCCAATAAAGACATATTACGTTGTACTTCACTGCTATCTAACCCAATAAAGACATATTACGTTGTACTTCACTACTATCTAACCCAATAAAGACATATTACGTTGTACTTCACTGTTATCTAACCCAATAAAGACATATTACATTGTACTTCACTGCTATCTAACCCAATAAAGACATATTACGTTGTACTTTCACTGTTTTCTAACCCAATAAAGACATATTACGTTGTACTTCACTGTTATCTAACCCAATAAAGGCATATTACGTTGTACTTCACTGCTATCTAACCCAATAAAGACATATTACGTTGTACTTCACTACTATCTAACCCAATAAAGACATATTACGTTGTACTTCACTGTTATCTAACCCAATAAAGACATATTACGTTGTACTTCACTGTTATCTAACCCAATAAAGACATATTACGTTGTACTTTCACTATTATCTAACCCAATAAAGACATATTACGTTGTACTTCACTGTTATCTAACCCAATAAAGACATATTACGTTGTACTTCACTGTTATCTAACCCAATAAAGACATATTACGTTGTACTTCATTGTTATCTAACTCAATAAAGACATATTACGTTGTACTTCACTATTATCTAACCCAATAAAGACATATTACGTTGTACATACACTGTTATCTAACTCAATAAAGACATATTACGTTGTACTTCACTGTTATCTAACCCAATAAAGACATATTACGTTGTACTTACACTGTTATCTAACTCAATAAAGACATATTACGTTGTACTTTACTGTTATCTAACCCAATAAAGACATATTACGTTGTACTTCACTGTTATCTAACCCAATAAAGACATATTACGTTGTACTTCACTGTTATCTAATCCAATAAAGACATATTACGTTGTACTTCACTGTTATCTAACTCAATAAAGACATATTACGTTGTACTTAACTGTTATCTAACTCAATAAAGACATATTACGTTGTACTTCATTGTTATCTAACACAATAAAGACATATTACGTTGTACTTACACTGTTATCTAACCCAATAAAGACATATTACGTTGTACTTCATTGTTATCTAACCCAATAAAGACATATTACGTTGTACTTCACTGTTATCTAACTCAATAAAGACATATTACATTGTACTTCATTGTTATCTAACCCAATAAAGACATATTACGTTGTACTTCACTGTTATCTAACCCAATAAAGACATATTACGTTGTACTTCATTGTTATCTAACCCAATAAAGACATATTACGTTGTACTTCACTGTTATCTAACTCAATAAAGACATATTACGTTGTACTTCATTGTTATCTAACTAAATAAAGACATATTAAGTTGTGCATACACTGTTATCTAACTCAATAAAGACATATTACGTTGTACTTCACTGTTATCTAACCCAATAAAGACATATTACGTTGTACTTTCACTATTATCTAACCCAATAAAGACATATTACGTTGTACTTCACTGTTATCTAACCCAATAAAGACATATTACGTTGTACTTCACTGTTATCTAACCCAATAAAGACATATTACGTTGTACTTCATTGTTATCTAACTCAATAAAGACATATTACGTTGTACTTCATTGTTATCTAACCCAATAAAGACATATTACGTTGTACTTCACTGTTATCTAACTCAATAAAGACATATTACGTTGTACTTCATTGTTATCTAACCCAATAAAGAAATATTACGTTGTACTTCACTGTTATCTAACCCAATAAAGACATATTACGTTGTACTTCACTGTTATCTAACCCAATAAAGACATATTATGTTGTACTTCACTGCTATCTAACCCAATAAAGACATATTACGTTGTACTTTCACTGTTTTCTAACCCAATAAAGACATATTACGTTGTACTTCACTGCTATCTAACCCAATAAAGACATATTACGTTGTACTTTCACTGTTTTCTAACACAATAAAGACATATTACGTTGTACTTCACTGTGATCTAACACAATAAAGACATATTACATTGTACTTTCACTGCTATCTAACCCAATAAAGACATATTACGTTGTACTTTCACTGCTATCTAACCCAATAAGGACATATTACGTTGTACTTCATTGTTATCTAACCCAATAAAGACATATTACGTTGTACTTCACTGTTATCTAACCCAATAAAGACATATTACGTTGTACTTTCACTGTTATCTAACCCAATAAAGACATATTACGTTGTACTTCACTGCTATCTAACCCAATAAAGACATATTACGTTGTACTTCACTACTATCTAACCCAATAAAGACATATTACGTTGTACTTCACTGTTATCTAACCCAATAAAGACATATTACGTTGTACTTTCACTGCTATCTAACCCAATAAAGACATATTACGTTGTACTTCACTGTTATCTAACCCAATAAAGACATATTACGTTGTACTTTCACTGCTATCTAACCCAATAAAGACATATTACGTTGTACTTCACAGTTATTTAACCCAATAAAGACATATTACGCTGTACTTTCACTGTTATCTAACCCAATAAAGACATATTAAGTTGTACTTCACTGCTATCTAACCCAATAAAGACATATTACGTTGTACTTCACTACTATCTAACCCAATAAAGACATATTACGTTGTACTTCACTGTTATCTAACCCAATAAAGACATATTACATTGTACTTCACTGCTATCTAACCCAATAAAGACATATTACGTTGTACTTTCACTGTTTTCTAACCCAATAAAGACATATTACGTTGTACTTCACTGTTATCTAACCCAATAAAGGCATATTACGTTGTACTTCACTGCTATCTAACCCAATAAAGACATATTACGTTGTACTTCACTACTATCTAACCCAATAAAGACATATTACGTTGTACTTCACTGTTATCTAACCCAATAAAGACATATTACGTTGTACTTCACTGTTATCTAACCCAATAAAGACATATTACGTTGTACTTTCACTATTATCTAACCCAATAAAGACATATTACGTTGTACTTCACTGTTATCTAACCCAATAAAGACATATTACGTTGTACTTCACTGTTATCTAACCCAATAAAGACATATTACGTTGTACTTCATTGTTATCTAACTCAATAAAGACATATTACGTTGTACTTCACTATTATCTAACCCAATAAAGACATATTACGTTGTACATACACTGTTATCTAACTCAATAAAGACATATTACGTTGTACTTCACTGTTATCTAACCCAATAAAGACATATTACGTTGTACTTACACTGTTATCTAACTCAATAAAGACATATTACGTTGTACTTTACTGTTATCTAACCCAATAAAGACATATTACGTTGTACTTCACTGTTATCTAACCCAATAAAGACATATTACGTTGTACTTCACTGTTATCTAATCCAATAAAGACATATTACGTTGTACTTCACTGTTATCTAACTCAATAAAGACATATTACGTTGTACTTAACTGTTATCTAACTCAATAAAGACATATTACGCTGTACTTCATTGTTATCTAACCCAATAAAGACATATTACGTTGTACTTACACTGTTATCTAACCCAATAAAGACATATTACGTTGTACTTCATTGTTATCTAACCCAATAAAGACATATTACGTTGTACTTCACTGTTATCTAACTCAATAAAGACATATTACGTTGTACTTCATTGTTATCTAACCCAATAAAGACATATTAAGTTGTGCATACACTGTTATCTAACTCAATAAAGACATATTACGTTGTACTTCACTGTTATCTAACCCAATAAAGACATATTACGTTGTACTTCACTGTTATCTAACCCAATAAAGACATATTACGTTGTACTTACACTGTTATCTAACTCAATAAAGACATATTACGTTGTACTTTACTGTTATCTAACCCAATAAAGACATATTACGTTGTACTTCACTGTTATCTAACCCAATAAAGACATATTACGTTGTACTTCACTGTTATCTAACTCAATAAAGACATATTACGTTGTACTTCACTGTTATCTAACTCAATAAAGACATATTACGTTGTACTTCACTGTTATCTAACCCAATAAAGACATATTACGTTGTACTTTCACTGTTATCTAACTCAATAAAGACATATTACGTTGTACTTCATTGTTATCTAACCCAATAAAGACATATTACGTTGTACTTACACTGTTATCTAACCCAATAAAGACATATTACGTTGTACTTCATTGTTATCTAACCCAATAAAGACATATTACGTTGTACTTCACTGTTATCTAACTCAATAAAGACATATTACGTTGTACTTCATTGTTATCTAACCCAATAAAGACATATTACGTTGTACTTCACTGTTATCTAACCCAATAAAGACATATTACGTTGTACTTCATTGTTATCTAACCCAATAAAGACATATTACGTTGTACTTCACTGTTATCTAACTCAATAAAGACATATTACGTTGTACTTCATTGTTATCTAACCCAATAAAGACATATTAAGTTGTGCATACACTGTTATCTAACTCAATAAAGACATATTACGTTGTATTTCAACGTTATCTAACCCAATAAAGACATATTACGTTGTACTTCATTGTTATCTAACCCAATAAAGATATATTACGTTGTACTTCACTGTTATCTAACTCAATAAAGACATATTACGTTGTACTTCATTGTTATCTAACCCAATAAAGACATATTAAGTTGTACATACACTGTTATCTAACTCAATAAAGACATATTACGTTGTACTTCACTGTTATCTAACTCAATAAAGACATATTACGTTGTACTTCATTGTTATCTAACCCAATAAAGACATATTACGTTGTACTTCATTGTTATCTAACCCAATAAAGACATATTACGTTGTACTTCACTGTTATCTAACTCAATAAAGACATATTACGTTGTACTTCATTGTTATCTAACCCAATAAAGACATATTAAGTTGTACATACACTGTTATCTAACTCAATAAAGACATATTACGTTGTACTTCACTGTTATCTAACCCAATAAAGACATATTACGTTATACTTCACTGTTATCTAACCCAATAAAGACATATTACGTTGTACTTACACTGTTATCTAACTCAATAAAGACATATTACGTTGTACTTCACTGTTATCTAACCCAATAAAGACATATTACGTTGTACTTCACTGTTATCTAACCCAATAAAGACATATTACGTTGTACTTACACTGTTATCTAACCCAATAAAGACATATTACGTTGTACTTCACTGTTATCTAACCCAATAAAGACATATTACGTTGTACTTCACTGTTATCTAACCCAATAAAGACATATTACGTTGTACTTACACTGTTATCTAACTCAATAAAGACATATTACGTTGTACTTTACTGTTATCTAACCCAATAAAGACATATTACGTTGTACTTCACTGTTATCTAACCCAATAAAGACATATTACGTTGTACTTCACTGTTATCTAACTCAATAAAGACATATTACGTTGTACTTAACTGTTATCTAACTCAATAAAGACATATTACGTTGTACTTCACTGTTATCTAACCCAATAAAGACATATTACGTTGTACTTTCACTGTTATCTAACTCAATAAAGACATATCACGTTGTACTTCATTGTTATCTAACCCAATAAAGACATATTACGTTGTACTTACACTGTTATCTAACCCAATAAAGACATATTACGTTGTACTTCATTGTTATCTAACCCAATAAAGACATATTACGTTGTACTTCACTGTTATCTAACTCAATAAAGACATATTACGTTGTACTTCATTGTTATCTAACCCAATAAAGACATATTACGTTGTACTTCACTGTTATCTAACCCAATAAAGACATATTACGTTGTACTTCATTGTTATCTAACCCAATAAAGACATATTACGTTGTACTTCACTGTTATCTAACTCAATAAAGACATATTACGTTGTACTTCATTGTTATCTAACCCAATAAAGACATATTAAGTTGTGCATACACTGTTATCTAACTCAATAAAGACATATTACGTTGTATTTCACTGTTATCTAACCCAATAAAGACATATTACGTTGTACTTCATTGTTATCTAACCCAATAAAGATATATTACGTTGTACTTCACTGTTATCTAACTCAATAAAGACATATTACGTTGTACTTCATTGTTATCTAACCCAATACATTGTTATCTAACCCAATAAAGACATATTAAGTTGTACATACACTGTTATCTAACTCAATAAAGACATATTACGTTGTACTTCATTGTTATCTAACCCAATAAAGACATATTACGTTGTACTTCATTGTTATCTAACCCAATAAAGACATATTACGTTGTACTTCACTGTTATCTAACTCAATAAAGACATATTACGTTGTACTTCATTGTTATCTAACCCAATAAAGACATATTAAGTTGTACATACACTGTTATCTAACTCAATAAAGACATATTACGTTGTACTTCACTGTTATCTAACCCAATAAAGACATATTACGTTATACTTCACTGTTATCTAACCCAATAAAGACATATTACGTTGTACTTACACTGTTATCTAACTCAATAAAGACATATTACGTTGTACTTCACTGTTATTTAACCCAATAAAGACATATTACGTTGTACTTCACTGTTATCTAACCCAATAAAGACATATTACGTTGTACTTACACTGTTATCTAACCCAATAAAGACATATTACGTTGTACTTCACTGTTATCTAACCCAATAAAGACATATTACGTTGTACTTCACTGTTATCTAACTCAATAAAGACATATTACGTTGTACTTACACTGTTATCTAACCCAATAAAGACATATTACGTTGTACTTGCACTGTTATCTAATTCAATAAAGACATATTACGTTGTACTTCACTGTTATCTAACCCAATAAAGACATATTACGTTGTACTTCACTGTTATCTAACTCAATAAAGACATATTACGTTGTACTTCACTGTTATCTAACCAAATAAAGACATATTACGTTGTACTTTCACTGTTATCTAACTCAATAAAGACATATTACGTCGTACTTCACTGTTATCTAACTCAATAAAGACATATTACATTGTACTTCACTGTAATATAACCCAATAAAGACATATTACGTTGTACTTCATTGTTATCTATCCCAATAAAGACATATTACGTTGTACTTCACTGTTATCTAACTCAATAAAGACATATTACGTTGTACTTCATTGTTATCTAACCCAATAAAGACATATTAAGTTGTACATGCACTGTTATATAACTCATTAAAGACATATTACGTTGTACTTCACTGTTATATAACCCAATAAAGACATATTACGTTGTACTTCACTGTTATCTAACTCAATAAAGACATATTACATTGTACTTCACTGTAATCTAACCCAATAAAGACATATTACGTTGTACTTCATTGTTATCTATCCCAATAAAGACATATTACGTTGTACTTCACTGTTATCTAACTCAATAAAGACATATTACGTTGTACTTCATTGTTATCTAACCCAATAAAGACATATTAAGTTGTACATGCACTGTTATCTAACTCAATAAAGACATATTACGTTGTACTTCACTCTTATATAACCCAATAAAGACATATTACGTTGTACTTCATTGTTATCTAACTCAATAAAGACATATTACGTTGTACTTCACTATTATCTAACCCAATAAAGACATATTACGTTGTACTTACACTGTTATCTAACTCAATAAAGACATATTACGTGTACTTCACTGTTATCTAACCCAATAAAGACATATTACGTTGTACTTCACTGTTATCTAACCCAATAAAGACATATTACGTTGTACTTACACTGTTATCTAACTCAATAAAGACATATTACGTTGTACTTTACTGTTATCTAACCAAATAAAGACATATTACGTTGTACTTCACTGTTATCTAACCCAATAAAGACATATTACGGTATACTTCACTGTTATCTAACCCAATAAAGACATATTACGTTGTACTTCACTGTTATCTAACTCAATAAAGACATATTACGTTGTACTTCACTGTTATCTAACTCAATAAAGACATATTACGTTGTACTTTCACTGTTATCTAACTCAATAAAGACATATTACGTTGTACTTCATTGTTATCTAACCCAATAAAGACATATTACGTTGTACTTCACTGTTATCTAACTCAATAAAGACATATTACGTTGTACTTACACTGTTATCTAACCCAATAAAGACATATTACGTTGTACTTCATTGTTATCTATCCCAATAAAGACATATTACGTTGTACTTCACTGTTATCTAACTCAATAAAGACATATTACGTTGTACTTCATTGTTATCTAACCCAATAAAGACATATTAAGTTGTACATGCACTGTTATCTAACTCAATAAAGACATATTACGTTGTACTTCACTGTTATATAACCCAATAAAGACATATTACGTTGTACTTCATTGTTATCTAACTCAATAAAGACATATTACGTTGTACTTCACTATTATCTAACCCAATAAAGACATATTACGTTGTACATACACTGTTATCTAACTCAATAAAGACATATTACGTTGTACTTCACTGTTATCTAACTCAATAAAGACATATTACGTTGTACTTCATTGTTATCTAACCCAATAAAGACATATTACGTTGTACTTCATTGTTATCCAACCCAATAAAGACATATTACGTTGTACTTCACTGTTATCTAACTCAATAAAGACATATTACGTTGTACTTCATTGTTATCTAACCCAATAAAGACATATTACGTTGTACATACACTGTTATCTAACTCAATAAAGACATATTACGTTGTACTTCACTGTTATCTAACCCAATAAAGACATATTACGTTATACTTCACTGTTATCTAACCCAATAAAGACATATTACGTTGTACTTACACTGTTATCTAACTCAATAAAGACATATTACGTTGTACTTCACTGTTATCTAACCCAATAAAGACATATTACGTTGTACTTCACTGTTATCTAACCCAATAAAGACATATTACGTTGTACTTACACTGTTATCTAACCCAATAAAGACATATTACGTTGTACTTCATTGTTATCTAACCCAATAAAGACATATTACGTTGTACTTCACTGTTATCTAACTCAATAAAGACATATTACGTTGTACTTACACTGTTATCTAACCCAATAAAGACATATTACGTGTACTTGCACTGTTATCTAACTCAATAAAGACATATTACGTTGTACTTCACTGTTATCTAACCCAATAAAGACATATTACGTTGTACTTCATTGTTATCCAACCCAATAAAGACATATTACGTTGTACTTCACTGTTATCTAACTCAATAAAGACATATTACGTTGTACTTCATTGTTATCTAACCCAATAAAGACATATTACGTTGTACATACACTGTTATCTAACTCAATAAAGACATATTACGTTGTACTTCACTGTTATCTAACCCAATAAAGACATATTACGTTATACTTCACTGTTATCTAACCCAATAAAGACATATTACGTTGTACTTACACTGTTATCTAACTCAATAAAGACATATTACGTTGTACTTCACTGTTATCTAACCCAATAAAGACATATTACGTTGTACTTCACTGTTATCTAACCCAATAAAGACATATTACGTTGTACTTACACTGTTATCTAACCCAATAAAGACATATTACGTTGTACTTCACTGTTATCTAACCCAATAAAGACATATTACGTTGTACTTCACTGTTATCTAACTCAATAAAGACATATTACGTTGTACTTACACTGTTATCTAACCCAATAAAGACATATTACGTTGTACTTGCACTGTTATCTAACTCAATAAAGACATATTACGTTGTACTTCACTGTTATCTAACCCAATAAAGACATATTACGTTGTACTTCACTGTTATCTAACTCAATAAAGACATATTACGTTGTACTTCATTGTTATCTAACCAAATAAAGACATATTACGTTGTACTTTCACTGTTATCTAACTCAATAAAGACATATTACGTTGTACTTCACTGTTATCTAACTCAATAAAGACATATTACATTGTACTTCACTGTAATCTAACCCAATAAAGACATATTACGTTGTACTTCATTGTTATCTATCCCAATAAAGACATATTACGTTGTACTTCACTGTTATCTAACTCAATAAAGACATATTACGTTGTACTTCATTGTTATCTAACCCAATAAAGACATATTAAGTTGTACATGCACTGTTATCTAACTCAATAAAGACATATTACGTTGTACTTCACTCTTATATAACCCAATAAAGACATATTACGTTGTACTTCATTGTTATCTAACTCAATAAAGACATAATACGTTGTACTTCACTATTATCTAACCCAATAAAGACATATTACGTTGTACTTCACTGTTATCTAACCCAATAAAGACATATTACGTTGTACTTCACTGTTATATAACCCAATAAAGACATATTACGTTGTACTTACACTGTTATCTAACTCAATAAAGACATATTACGTTGTACTTCACTGTTATCTAACCCAATAAAGACATATTACGTTGTACTTCACTGTTATCTAACTCAATAAAGACATATTACGTTGTACTTCATTGTTATCTAACCAAATAAAGACATATTACGTTGTACTTTCACTGTTATCTAACTCAATAAAGACATATTACGTTGTACTTCACTGTTATCTAACTCAATAAAGACATATTACATTGTACTTCACTGTAATCTAACCCAATAAAGACATATTACGTTGTACTTCATTGTTATCTAACCCAATAAAGACATATTACGTTGTACTTCACTGTTATCTAACCCAATAAAGACATATTACGTTGTACTTCATTGTTATCTAACCCAATAAAGACATATTACGTTGTACTTCACTGTTATCTAACTCAATAAAGACATATTACGTTGTACTTCATTGTTATCTAACCCAATAAAGACATATTAAGTTGTGCATACACTGTTATCTAACTCAATAAAGACATATTACGTTGTATTTCACTGTTATCTAACCCAATAAAGACATATTACGTTGTACTTCATTGTTATCTAACCCAATAAAGATATATTACGTTGTACTTCACTGTTATCTAACTCAATAAAGACATATTACGTTGTACTTCATTGTTATCTAACCCAATACATTGTTATCTAACCCAATAAAGACATATTAAGTTGTACATACACTGTTATCTAACTCAATAAAGACATATTACGTTGTACTTCACTGTTATCTAACTCAATAAAGACATATTACGTTGTACTTCATTGTTATCTAACCCAATAAAGACATATTACGTTGTACTTCATTGTTATCTAACCCAATAAAGACATATTACGTTGTACTTCACTGTTATCTAACTCAATAAAGACATATTACGTTGTACTTCATTGTTATCTAACCCAATAAAGACATATTAAGTTGTACATACACTGTTATCTAACTCAATAAAGACATATTACGTTGTACTTCACTGTTATCTAACCCAATAAAGACATATTACGTTATACTTCACTGTTATCTAACCCAATAAAGACATATTACGTTGTACTTACACTGTTATCTAACTCAATAAAGACATATTACGTTGTACTTCACTGTTATCTAACCCAATAAAGACATATTACGTTGTACTTCACTGTTATCTAACCCAATAAAGACATATTACGTTGTACTTACACTGTTATCTAACCCAATAAAGACATATTACGTTGTACTTCACTGTTATCTAACCCAATAAAGACATATTACGTTGTACTTCACTGTTATCTAACTCAATAAAGACATATTACGTTGTACTTACACTGTTATCTAACCCAATAAAGACATATTACGTTGTACTTGCACTGTTATCTAATTCAATAAAGACATATTACGTTGTACTTCACTGTTATCTAACCCAATAAAGACATATTACGTTGTACTTCACTGTTATCTAACTCAATAAAGACATATTACGTTGTACTTCACTGTTATCTAACCAAATAAAGACATATTACGTTGTACTTTCACTGTTATCTAACTCAATAAAGACATATTGCGTCGTACTTCACTGTTATCTAACTCAATAAAGACATATTACATTGTACTTCACTGTAATATAACCCAATAAAGACATATTACGTTGTACTTCATTGTTATCTATCCCAATAAAGACATATTACGTTGTACTTCATTGTTATCTAACTCAATAAAGACATATTACGTTGTACTTCATTGTTATCTAACCCAATAAAGACATATTAAGTTGTACATGCACTGTTATATAACTCAATAAAGACATATTACGTTGTACTTCACTGTTATATAACCCAATAAAGACATATTACGTTGTACTTCACTGTTATCTAACTCAATAAAGACATATTACATTGTACTTCACTGTAATCTAACCCAATAAAGACATATTACGTTGTACTTCATTGTTATCTATCCCAATAAAGACATATTACGTTGTACTTCACTGTTATCTAACTCAATAAAGACATATTACGTTGTACTTCATTGTTATCTAACCCAATAAAGACATATTAAGTTGTACATGCACTGTTATCTAACTCAATAAAGACATATTACGTTGTACTTCACTCTTATATAACCCAATAAAGACATATTACGTTGTACTTCATTGTTATCTAACTCAATAAAGACATATTACGTTGTACTTCACTATTATCTAACCCAATAAAGACATATTACGTTGTACTTACACTGTTATCTAACTCAATAAAGACATATTACGTGTACTTCACTGTTATCTAACCCAATAAAGACATATTACGTTGTACTTCACTGTTATCTAACCCAATAAAGACATATTACGTTGTACTTACACTGTTATCTAACTCAATAAAGACATATTACGTTGTACTTTACTGTTATCTAACCAAATAAAGACATATTACGTTGTACTTCACTGTTATCTAACCCAATAAAGACATATTACGGTATACTTCACTGTTATCTAACCCAATAAAGACATATTACGTTGTACTTCACTGTTATCTAACTCAATAAAGACATATTACGTTGTACTTCACTGTTATCTAACTCAATAAAGACATATTACGTTGTACTTTCACTGTTATCTAACTCAATAAAGACATATTACGTTGTACTTCATTGTTATCTAACCCAATAAAGACATATTACGTTGTACTTCACTGTTATCTAACTCAATAAAGACATATTACGTTGTACTTACACTGTTATCTAACCCAATAAAGACATATTACGTTGTACTTCATTGTTATCTATCCCAATAAAGACATATTACGTTGTACTTCACTGTTATCTAACTCAATAAAGACATATTACGTTGTACTTCATTGTTATCTAACCCAATAAAGACATATTAAGTTGTACATGCACTGTTATCTAACTCAATAAAGACATATTACGTTGTACTTCACTGTTATATAACCCAATAAAGACATATTACGTTGTACTTCATTGTTATCTAACTCAATAAAGACATATTACGTTGTACTTCACTATTATCTAACCCAATAAAGACATATTACGTTGTACTTACACTGTTATCTAACTCAATAAAGACATATTACGTTGTACGTCATTGTTATCTAACCCAATAAAGACATATTACGTTGTACATACACTGTTATCTAACTCAATAAAGACATATTACGTTGTACTTCACTGTTATCTAACTCAATAAAGACATATTACGTTGTACTTCATTGTTATCTAACCCAATAAAGACATATTACGTTGTACTTCATTGTTATCCAACCCAATAAAGACATATTACGTTGTACTTCACTGTTATCTAACTCAATAAAGACATATTACGTTGTACTTCATTGTTATCTAACCCAATAAAGACATATTACGTTGTACATACACTGTTATCTAACTCAATAAAGACATATTACGTTGTACTTCACTGTTATCTAACCCAATAAAGACATATTACGTTATACTTCACTGTTATCTAACCCAATAAAGACATATTACGTTGTACTTACACTGTTATCTAACTCAATAAAGACATATTACGTTGTACTTCACTGTTATCTAACCCAATAAAGACATATTACGTTGTACTTCACTGTTATCTAACCCAATAAAGACATATTACGTTGTACTTACACTGTTATCTAACCCAATAAAGACATATTACGTTGTACTTCATTGTTATCTAACCCAATAAAGACATATTACGTTGTACTTCACTGTTATCTAACTCAATAAAGACATATTACGTTGTACTTACACTGTTATCTAACCCAATAAAGACATATTACGTGTACTTGCACTGTTATCTAACTCAATAAAGACATATTACGTTGTACTTCACTGTTATCTAACCCAATAAAGACATATTACGTTGTACTTCATTGTTATCCAACCCAATAAAGACATATTACGTTGTACTTCACTGTTATCTAACTCAATAAAGACATATTACGTTGTACTTCATTGTTATCTAACCCAATAAAGACATATTACGTTGTACATACACTGTTATCTAACTCAATAAAGACATATTACGTTGTACTTCACTGTTATCTAACCCAATAAAGACATATTACGTTATACTTCACTGTTACATAACCCAATAAAGACATATTACGTTGTACTTACACTGTTATCTAACTCAATAAAGACATATTACGTTGTACTTCACTGTTATCTAACCCAATAAAGACATATTACGTTGTACTTCACTGTTATCTAACCCAATAAAGACATATTACGTTGTACTTACACTGTTATATAACCCAATAAAGACATATTACGTTGTACTTCACTGTTATCTAACCCAATAAAGACATATTACGTTGTACTTCACTGTTATCTAACTCAATAAAGACATATTACGTTGTACTTACACTGTTATCTAACCCAATAAAGACATATTACGTTGTACTTGCACTGTTATCTAACTCAATAAAGACATATTACGTTGTACTTCACTGTTATCTAACCCAATAAAGACATATTACGTTGTACTTCACTGTTATCTAACTCAATAAAGACATATTACGTTGTACTTCATTGTTATCTAACCAAATAAAGACATATTAAGTTGTACTTTCACTGTTATCTAACTCAATAAAGACATATTACGTTGTACTTCACTGTTATCTAACTCAATAAAGACATATTACATTGTACTTCACTGTAATCTAACCCAATAAAGACATATTACGTTGTACTTCATTGTTATCTATCCCAATAAAGACATATTACGTTGTACTTCACTGTTATCTAACTCAATAAAGACATATTACGTTGTACTTCATTGTTATCTAACCCAATAAAGACATATTAAGTTGTACATGCACTGTTATCTAACTCAATAAAGACATATTACGTTGTACTTCACTCTTATATAACCCAATAAAGACATATTACGTTGTACTTCATTGTTATCTAACTCAATAAAGACATAATACGTTGTACTTCACTATTATCTAACCCAATAAAGACATATTACGTTGTACTTACACTGTTATCTAACTCAATAAAGACATATTACGTTGTACTTCACTGTTATCTAACCCAATAAAGACATATTACGTTGTACTTCACTGTTATATAACCCAATAAAGACATATTACGTTGTACTTACACTGTTATCTAACTCAATAAAGACATATTACGTTGTACTTTACTGTTATCTAACCAAATAAAGACATATTACGTTGTACTTCACTGTTATCAAACCCAATAAAGACATATTACGGTATACTTCACTGTTATCTAACCCAATAAAGACATATTACGTTGTACTTCACTGTTATCTAACTCAATAAAGACATATTACGTTGTACTTCACTGTTATCTAACCCAATAAAGACATATTACGTTGTACTTTCACTGTTATCTAACTCAATAAAGACATATTATGTTGTACTTCATTGTTATCTAACCCAATAAAGACATATTACGTTGTACTTCACTGTTATCTAACTCAATAAAGACATATTACGTTGTACTTACACTGTTATCTAACCCAATAAAGACATATTACGTTGTACTTGCACTGTTATCTAACTCAATAAAGACATATTACGTTGTACTTCACTGTTATCTAACCCAATAAAGACATATTACGTTGTACTTCACTGTTATCTAACTCAATAAAGACATATTACGTTGTACTTCATTGTTATCTAACCAAATAAAGACATATTACGTTGTACTTTCACTGTTATCTAACTCAATAAAGACATATTACGTTGTACTTCACTGTTATCTAACTCAATAAAGACATATTACATTGTACTTCACTGTAATCTAACCCAATAAAGACATATTACGTTGTACTTCATTGTTATCTATCCCAATAAAGACATATTACGTTGTACTTCACTGTTATCTAACTCAATAAAGACATATTACGTTGTACTTCATTGTTATCTAACCCAATAAAGACATATTAAGTTGTACATGGACTGTTATCTAACTCAATAAAGACATATTACGTTGTACTTCACTGTTATATAACCCAATAAAGACATATTACGTTGTACTTCATTGTTATCTAACTCAATAAAGACATATTACGTTGTACTTCACTATTATCTAACCCAATAAAGACATATTACGTTGTACTTACACTGTTATCTAACTCAATAAAGACATATTACGTTGTACTTCATTGTTATCTAACCCAATAAAGACATATTACGTTGTACTTCACTGTTATCTAACTCAATAAAGACATATTACGTTGTACTTCATTGTTATCTAACCCAATAAAAACATATTAAGTTGTACATACACTGTTATCTAACTCAATAAAGACATATTACGTTGTACTTCACTGTTATCTAACTCAATAAAGACATATTACGTTGTACTTCACTGTTATCTAACCCAATAAAGACATATTACGTTGTACTTCATTGTTATCCAACCCAATAAAGACATATTACGTTGTACTTCACTGTTATCTAACTCAATAAAGACATATTACGTTGTACTTCATTGTTATCTAACCCAATAAAGACATATTACGTTGTACATACACTGTTATCTAACTCAATAAAGACATATTACGTTGTACTTCACTGTTATCTAACCCAATAAAGACATATTACGTTATACTTCACTGTTATCTAACCCAATAAAGACATATTACGATGTACTTACACTGTTATCTAACTCAATAAAGACATATTACGTTGTACTTCACTGTTATCTAACCCAATAAAGACATATTACGTTGTACTTCACTGTTATCTAACCCAATAAAGACATATTACGTTGTACTTACACTGTTATCTAACCCAATAAAGACATATTACGTTGTACTTCACTGTTATCTAACCCAATAAAGACATATTACGTTGTACTTCACTGTTATCTAACTCAATAAAGACATATTACGTTGTACTTACACTGTTATCTAACCCAATAAAGACATATTACGTTGTACTTGCACTGTTATCTAACTCAATAAAGACATATTACGTTGTACTTCACTGTTATCTAACCCAATAAAGACATATTACGTTGTACTTCACTGTTATCTAACTCAATAAAGACATATTACGTTGTACTTCATTGTTATCTAACCAAATAAAGACATATTACGTTGTACTTTCACTGTTATCTAACTCAATAAAGACATATTACGTTGTACTTCACTGTTATCTAACTCAATAAAGACATATTACATTGTACTTCACTGTAATCTAACCCAATAAAGACATATTACGTTGTACTTCATTGTTATCTATCCCAATAAAGACATATTACGTTGTACTTCACTGTTATCTAACTCAATAAAGACATATTACGTTGTACTTCATTGTTATCTAACCCAATAAAGACATATTAAGTTGTACATGCACTGTTATCTAACTCAATAAAGACATATTACGTTGTACTTCACTCTTATATAACCCAATAAAGACATATTACGTTGTACTTCATTGTTATCTAACTCATTAAAGACATATTACGTTGTACTTCACTATTATCTAACCCAATAAAGACATATTACGTTGTACTTACACTGTTATCTAACTCAATAAAGACATATTACGTTGTACTTCACTGTTATCTAACCCAATAAAGACATATTACGTTGTACTTCACTGTTATCTAACCCAATAAAGACATATTACGTTGTACTTACACTGTTATCTAACTCAATAAAGACATATTACGTTGTACTTTACTGTTATCTAACCAAATAAAGACATATTACGTTGTACTTCACTGTTATCTAACCCAATAAAGACATATTACGGTATACTTCACTGTTATCTAACCCAATAAAGACATATTACGTTGTACTTCACTGTTATCTAACTCAATAAAGACATATTACGTTGTACTTCACTGTTATCTAACCCAATAAAGACATATTACGTTGTACTTTCACTGTTATCTAACTCAATAAAGACATATTACGTTGTACTTCATTGTTATCTAACCCAATAAAGACATATTACGTTGTACTTACAATGTTATCTAACCCAATAAAGACATATTACGTTGTACTTCATTGTTATCTAACCCAATAAAGACATATTACGTTGTACTTCACTGTTATCTAACTCAATAAAGACATATTACGTTGTACTTCATTGTTATCTAACCCAATAAAGACATATTACGTTGTACTTCACTGTTATCTAACCCAATAAAGACATATTATGTTGTACATACACTGTTATCTAACTCAATAAAGACATATTACGTTGTACTTCATTGTTATCTAACCCAATAAAGACATATTAGGTTGTAATTCATTGTTATCTAACCCAATAAAGACATATTACGTTGTACTCCACTGTTATCTAACTCAATAAAGACATATTACGTTGTACTTCATTGTTATCTAACCCAATAAAGACATATTAAGTTGTACATACACTGTTATCTAACTCAATAAAGACATATTACGTTGTACTTCACTGTTATCTAACCCAATAAAGACATATTACGTTGTACTTCACTGTTATCTAACCCAATAAAGACATATTACGTTGTACTTACACTGTTATCTAACTCAATAAAGACATATTACGTTGTACTTCACTGTTATCTAACTCAATAAAGACATATTACGTTGTACTTCACTGTTATCTAACCCAATAAAGACACATTACGTTGTACTTACACTGTTATCTAACCCAATAAAGACATATTACGTTGTACTTCACTGTTATCTAACCCAATAAAGACATATTACGTTGTACTTCACTGTTATCTAGCTCAATAAAGACATATTAAGTTGTACTTACACTGTTATCTAACCCAATAAAGACATATTACGTTGTTCTTGCACTGTTATCTAACTCAATAAAGACATATTACGTTGTACATCACTGTTATCTAACCCAATAAAGACATATTACGTTGTACTTCACTGTTATCTAACTCAATAAAGACATATTAAGTTGTACTTCACCGTTATCTAACCAAATAAAGACATATTACGTTGTACTTTCACTGTTATCTAACTCAATAAAGACATATTACGTTGTACTTCACTGTTATCTAACTCAATAAAGACATATTACGTTGTACTTCACTGTTATCTAACCCAATAAAGACATATTACGTTGTACTTCACTGTTATCTAACCCAATAAAGACATATTACGATGTACTTCACTGTTATCTAACCCAACAAAGACATATTACGTTGTACTTTCACTGCTATCTAACCCAATAAAGACATATTACGTTGTACTTCACTGTTATCTAACCCAATAAAGACATATTACGTTGTACTTCACTGCTATCTAACCCAATAAAGACATATTACGTTGTACTTCACAGTTATTTAACCCAATAAAGACATATTACGCTGTACTTTCACTGTTATCTAACCCAATAAAGACATATTACGTTGTACTTCACTGCTATCTAACCCAATAAAGACATATTACGTTGTACTTCACTGTTATCTAACCCAATAAAGACATATTACGTTGTACTTCACTGCTATCTAACTCAATAAAGACATATTACGTTGTACTTTCACTGTTTTCTAACCCAATAAAGACATATTACGTTGTACTTCACTGTTATCTAACCCAATAAAGGAATATTACGTTGTACTTCACTGCTATCTAACCCAATAAAGACATATTACGTTGTACTTTCACTGTTATCTAACCCAATAAAGACATATTACGTTGTACTTCACTGTTATCTAACCCAATAAAGACATATTACGTTGTACTTCATTGTTATCTAACCCAATAAAGACATATTACGTTGTACTTTCACTATTATCTAACCAATAAAGACATATTACGTTGTACTTCACTGTTATCTAACCCAATAAAGACATATTACGTTGTACTTCACTGTTATCTAACCCAATAAAGACATATTACGTTGTACTTCATTGTTATCTAACTCAATAAAGACATATTACGTTGTACTTCACTATTATCTAACCCAATAAAGACATATTACGTTGTACTTACAATGTTATCTAACTCAATAAAGACATATTACGTTGTACTTCACTGTTATCTAACCCAATAAAGACATATTACGTTGTACTCACTGTTATCTAACCCAATAAAGACATATTACGTTGTACTTACACTGTTATCTAACTCAATAAAGACATATTACGTTGTACTTTACTGTTATCTAACCCAATAAAGACATATTACGTTGTACTTCACTGTTATCTAATCCAATAAAGACATATTACGTTGTACTTCTCTGTTACCTAATCCAATAAAGACATATTACGTTGTACTTCACTGTTATCTACCTCAATAAAGACATATTACGTTGTACTTCATTGTTATCTAACCCAATAAAGACATATTACGTTGTACTTTCACTGTTATCTAACTCAATAAAGACATATTACGTTGTACTTCATTGTTATCTAACCCAATAAAGACATATTACGTTGTACTTACACTGTTATCTAACCCAATAAAGACATATTACGTTGTACTTCATTGTTATCTAACCCAATAAAGAAATATTACGTTGTACTTCACTGTTATCTAACTCAATAAAGACAAATTACGTTCTACTTCATTGTTATCTAACCCAATAAAGACATATTACGTTGTACTTCACTATTATCTAACCCAATAAAGACATATTACGTTGTACTTCATTGTTATCTAACCCAATAAAGACATATTACGTTGTACTTCACTGTTATCTAACTCAATAAAGACATATTACGTTGTACTTCATTGTTATCTAACCCAATAAAGACATATTAAGTTGTGCATACACTGTTATCTAACTCAATAAAGACATATTACGTTGTACTTCACTGTTATCTAACCCAATAAAGACATATTACGTTGTACTTCACTGTTATCTAACCCAATAAAGACATATTACGTTGTACTTACACTGTTATCTAACTCAATAAAGACATATTACGTTGTACTTTACTGTTATCTAACCCAATAAAGACATATTACGTTGTACTTTCACTGTTATCTAACTCAATAAAGACATATTACGTTGTACTTCATTATTATCTAACCCAATAAAGACATATTACGTTGTACTTACACTGTTATCTAACCCAATAAAGACATATTACGTTGTACTTCATTGTTATCTAACCCAATAAAGACATATTACGTTGTACTTCACTGTTATCTAACTCAATAAAGACATATTACGTTGTACTTCATTGTTATCTAACCCAATAAAGACATATTACGTTGTACTTCATTGTTATCTAACCCAATAAAGACATATTACTTGTACTTCACTGTTATCTAACTCAATAAAGACATATTACGTTGTACTTCATTGTTATCTAACCCAATAAAGACATATTAAGTTGTGCATACACTGTTATCTAACTCAATAAAGACATATTACGTTGTACTTCACTGTTATCTAACCCAATAAAGACATATTACGTTGTACTTCATTGTTATCTAACCCAATAAAGACATATTACGTTGTACTTCACTGTTTTCTAACTCAATAAAGACATATTACGTTGTACTTCTTTCTTATCTAACCCAATAAAGACATATTAAGTTGTACATACACTGTTATCTAACTCAATAAAGACATATTACGTTGTACTTCACTGTTATCTAACTCAATAAAGACATATTACGTTGTACTTCATTGTTATCTAACCCAATAAAGACATATTACGTTGTACTTCATTGTTATCTAACCCAATAAAGACATATTACGTTGTACTTCAATGTTATCTAACTCAATAAAGACATATTACGTTGTACTTCATTGTTATCTAACCCAATAAAGACATATTAAGTTGTACATACACTGTTATCTAACTCAATAAAGACATATTACGTTGTACTTCACTGTTATCTAACCCAATAAAGACATATTACGTTGTACTTCACTGTTATCTAACCCAATAAAGACATATTACGTTGTACTTACACTGTTATATAACTCAATAAAGACATATTACGTTGTACTTCACTGTTATCTAACCCAATAAAGACATATTACGTTGTACTTCACTGTTATCTAACCCAATAAAGACATATTACGTTGTACTTACACTGTTATCTAACCCAATAAAGACATATTACGTTGTACTTCACTGTTATCTAACCCAATAAAGACATATTACGTTGTACTTCACTGTTATCTAACTCAAAAAAGACATATTACGTTGTACTTACACTATTATCTAACCCAATAAAGACATATTACGTTGTACTTACACTGTTATCTAACTCAATAAAGACATATTACGTTGTACTTCACTGTTATCTAACCCAATAAAGACATATTACGTTGTACTTCACTGTTATCTAACTCAATAAAGACATATTACGTTGTACTTCACTGTTATCTAACCAAATAAAGACATATTACGTTGTACTTTCACTGTTATCTAACTCAATAAAGACATATTACATTGTACTTCACTGTAATCTAACCCAATAAAAACATATTACATTGTACTTCATTGTTATCTATCCCAATAAAGACATATTACATTGTACTTCACTGTTATCTAACTCAATAAAGACATATTACGTTGTACTTCATTGTTATCTAACCCAATAAAGACATATTAAGTTGTACATACACTGTTATCTAACTCAATAAAGACATATTACGTTGTACTTCACAGTTATATAACCCAATAAAGACATATTACGTTGTACTTCATTGTTATCTAACCCAATAAATACATATTACATTGTACTTCACTATTATCTAACCCAATAAAGACATATTACGTTGTACTTACACTGTTATCTAACTCAATAAAGACATATTACGTTGTACTTCACTGTTATCTAACCCAATAAAGACATATTACGTTGTACTTCACTGTTATCTAACCCAATAAAAACATATTATGT
This sequence comes from Bathymodiolus brooksi, assembly GCA_963680875.1. Taxonomy (NCBI): domain Eukaryota; kingdom Metazoa; phylum Mollusca; class Bivalvia; order Mytilida; family Modiolidae; genus Bathymodiolus; species Bathymodiolus brooksi. The sequence goes on from OY804590.1 coordinate 84,814,747, forward strand.
TGTACTTACACTGTTATCTAACTCAATAAAGACATATTACGTTGTACTTTACTGGTATCTAACCAAATAAAGACATATTACGTTGTACTTCACTGTTATCTAACCCAATAAAGACATATTACGTTATACTTCACTGTTATCTAACCCAATAAAGACATATTACGTTGTACTTCACTGTTTTCTAACTCAATAAAGACATATTACGTTGTACTTCTTTCTTATCTAACCCAATAAAGACATATTAAGTTGTACATACACTGTTATCTAACTCAATAAAGACATATTACGTTGTACTTCACTGTTATCTAACTCAATAAAGACATATTACGTTGTACTTCATTGTTATCTAACCCAATAAAGACATATTACGTTGTACTTCATTGTTATCTAACCCAATAAAGACATATTACGTTGTACTTCAATGTTATCTAACTCAATAAAGACATATTACGTTGTACTTCATTGTTATCTAACCCAATAAAGACATATTAAGTTGTACATACACTGTTATCTAACTCAATAAAGACATATTACGTTGTACTTCACTGTTATCTAACCCAATAAAGACATATTACGTTGTACTTCACTGTTATCTAACCCAATAAAGACATATTACGTTGTACTTACACTGTTATATAACTCAATAAAGACATATTACGTTGTACTTCACTGTTATCTAACCCAATAAAGACATATTACGTTGTACTTACACTGTTATCTAACCCAATAAAGACATATTACGTTGTACTTCACTGTTATCTAACCCAATAAAGACATATTACGTTGTACTTCACTGTTTTCTAACTCAATAAAGACATATTACGTTGTACTTACACTGTTATCTAACCCAATAAAGACATATTACGTTGTACTTACACTGTTATCTAACTCAATAAAGACATATTACGTTGTACTTCACTGTTATCTAACCCAATAAAGACATATTACGTTGTACTTCACTGTTATCTAGCTCAATAAAGACATATTAAGTTGTACTTACACTGTTATCTAACCCAATAAAGACATATTACGTTGTTCTTGCACTGTTATCTAACTCAATAAAGACATATTACGTTGTACATCACTGTTATCTAACCCAATAAAGACATATTACGTTGTACTTCACTGTTATCTAACTCAATAAAGACATATTAAGTTGTACTTCACCGTTATCTAACCAAATAAAGACATATTACGTTGTACTTTCACTGTTATCTAACTCAATAAAGACATATTACGTTGTACTTCACTGTTATCTAACTCAATAAAGACATATTACGTTGTACTTCACTGTTATCTAACCCAATAAAGACATATTACGTTGTACTTCACTGTTATCTAACCCAATAAAGACATATTACGATGTACTTCACTGTTATCTAACCCAATAAAGACATATTACGTTGTACTTTCACTGCTATCTAACCCAATAAAGACATATTACGTTGTACTTCACTGTTATCTAACCCAATAAAGACATATTACATTGTACTTTCACTGCTATCTAACCCAATAAAGACATATTACGTTGTACTTCACAGTTATTTAACCCAATAAAGACATATTACGCTGTACTTTCACTGTTATCTAACCCAATAAAGACATATTACGTTGTACTTCACTGCTATCTAACCCAATAAAGACATATTACGTTGTACTTCACTGTTATCTAACCCAATAAAGACATATTACGTTGTACTTCACTGCTATCTAACTCAATAAAGACATATTACGTTGTACTTTCACTGTTTTCTAACCCAATAAAGACATATTACGTTGTACTTCACTGTTATCTAACCCAATAAAAACATATTACGTTGTACTTCATTGTTATCTAACCCAATAAAGACATATTACGTTGTACTTTCACTATTATCTAACCAATAAAGACATATTACGTTGTACTTCACTGTTATCTAACCCAATAAAGACATATTACGTTGTACTTCACTGTTATCTAACCCAATAAAGACATATTACGTTGTACTTCATTGTTATCTAACTCAATAAAGACATATTACGTTGTACTTCACTATTATCTAACCCAATAAAGACATATTACGTTGTATTTACACTGTTATCTAACTCAATAAAGACATATTACGTTGTACTTCACTGTTATCTAACCCAATAAAGACATATTACGTTGTACTCACTGTTATCTAACCCAATAAAGACATATTACGTTGTACTTACACTGTTATCTAACTCAATAAAGACATATTACGTTGTACTTTACTGTTATCTAACCCAATAAAGACATATTACGTTGTACTTCATTGTTATCTAATCCAATAAAGACATATTACGTTGTACTTCTCTGTTACCTAATCCAATAAAGACATATTACGTTGTACTTCACTGTTATCTAACTCAATAAAGACATATTACGTTGTACTTCACTGTTATCTAACTCAATAAAGACATATTACGTTGTACTTCATTGTTATCTAACCCAATAAAGACATATTACGTTGTACTTCATTGTTATCTAACCCAATAAAGACATATTACGTTGTACTTCAATGTTATCTAACTCAATAAAGACATATTACGTTGTACTTCATTGTTATCTAACCCAATAAAGACATATTAAGTTGTACATACACTGTTATCTAACTCAATAAAGACATATTACGTTGTACTTCACTGTTATCTAACCCAATAAAGACATATTACGTTGTACTTCACTGTTATCTAACCCAATAAAGACATATTACGTTGTACTTACACTGTTATATAACTCAATAAAGACATATTACGTTGTACTTCACTGTTATCTAACCCAATAAAGACATATTACGTTGTACTTACACTGTTATCTAACCCAATAAAGACATATTACGTTGTACTTCACTGTTATCTAACCCAATAAAGACATATTACGTTGTACTTCACTGTTTTCTAACTCAATAAAGACATATTACGTTGTACTTACACTGTTATCTAACCCAATAAAGACATATTACGTTGTACTTACACTGTTATCTAACTCAATAAAGACATATTACGTTGTACTTCACTGTTATCTAACCCAATAAAGACATATTACTTTGTACTTCACTGTTATCTAGCTCAATAAAGACATATTAAGTTGTACTTACACTGTTATCTAACCCAATAAAGACATATTACGTTGTTCTTGCACTGTTATCTAACTCAATAAAGACATATTACGTTGTACATCACTGTTATCTAACCCAATAAAGACATATTACGTTGTACTTCACTGTTATCTAACTCAATAAAGACATATTAAGTTGTACTTCACCGTTATCTAACCAAATAAAGACATATTACGTTGTACTTTCACTGTTATCTAACTCAATAAAGACATATTACGTTGTACTTCACTGTTATCTAACTCAATAAAGACATATTACGTTGTACTTCACTGTTATCTAACCCAATAAAGACATATTACGTTGTACTTCACTGTTATCTAACCCAATAAAGACATATTACGATGTACTTCACTGTTATCTAACCCAATAAAGACATATTACGTTGTACTTTCACTGCTATCTAACCCAATAAAGACATATTACGTTGTACTTCACTGTTATCTAACCCAATAAAGACATATTACATTGTACTTTCACTGCTATCTAACCCAATAAAGACATATTACGTTGTACTTCACAGTTATTTAACCCAATAAAGACATATTACGCTGTACTTTCACTGTTATCTAACCCAATAAAGACATATTACGTTGTACTTCACTGCTATCTAACCCAATAAAGACATATTACGTTGTACTTCACTGTTATCTAACCCAATAAAGACATATTACGTTGTACTTCACTGCTATCTAACTCAATAAAGACATATTACGTTGTACTTTCACTGTTTTCTAACCCAATAAAGACATATTACGTTGTACTTCACTGTTATCTAACCCAATAAAAACATATTACGTTGTACTTCATTGTTATCTAACCCAATAAAGACATATTACGTTGTACTTTCACTATTATCTAACCAATAAAGACATATTACGTTGTACTTCACTGTTATCTAACCCAATAAAGACATATTACGTTGTACTTCACTGTTATCTAACCCAATAAAGACATATTACGTTGTACTTCATTGTTATCTAACTCAATAAAGACATATTACGTTGTACTTCACTATTATCTAACCCAATAAAGACATATTACGTTGTACTTACACTGTTATCTAACTCAATAAAGACATATTACGTTGTACTTCACTGTTATCTAACCCAATAAAGACATATTACGTTGTACTCACTGTTATCTAACCCAATAAAGACATATTACGTTGTACTTACACTGTTATCTAACTCAATAAAGACATATTACGTTGTACTTTACTGTTATCTAACCCAATAAAGACATATTACGTTGTACTTCACTGTTATCTAATCCAATAAAGACATATTACGTTGTACTTCTCTGTTACCTAATCCAATAAAGACATATTACGTTGTACTTCACTGTTATCTACCTCAATAAAGACATATTACGTTGTACTTCATTGTTATCTAACCCAATAAAGACATATTACGTTGTACTTTCACTGTTATCTAACTCAATAAAGACATATTACGTTGTACTTCATTGTTATCTAACCCAATAAAGACATATTACGTTGTACTTACACTGTTATCTAACCCAATAAAGACATATTACGTTGTACTTCATTGTTATCTAACCCAATAAAGAAATATTACGTTGTACTTCACTGTTATCTAACTCAATAAAGACAAATTACGTTCTACTTCATTGTTATCTAACCCAATAAAGACATATTACGTTGTACTTCACTGTTATCTAACCCAATAAAGACATATTACGTTGTACTTCATTGTTATCTAACCCAATAAAGACATATTACGTTGTACTTCACTGTTATCTAACTCAATAAAGACATATTACGTTGTACTTCATTGTTATCTAACCCAATAAAGACATATTAAGTTGTGCATACACTGTTATCTAACTCAATAAAGACATATTACGTTGTACTTCACTGTTATCTAACCCAATAAAGACATATTACGTTGTACTTCACTGTTATCTAACCCAATAAAGACATATTACGTTGTACTTACACTGTTATCTAACTCAATAAAGACATATTACGTTGTACTTTACTGTTATCTAACCCAATAAAGACATATTACGTTGTACTTTCACTGTTATCTAACTCAATAAAGACATATTACGTTGTACTTCATTATTATCTAACCCAATAAAGACATATTACGTTGTACTTACACTGTTATCTAACCCAATAAAGACATATTACGTTGTACTTCATTGTTATCTAACCCAATAAAGACATATTACGTTGTACTTCACTGTTATCTAACTCAATAAAGACATATTACGTTGTACTTCATTGTTATCTAACCCAATAAAGACATATTACGTTGTACTTCATTGTTATCTAACCCAATAAAGACATATTACTTGTACTTCACTGTTATCTAACTCAATAAAGACATATTACGTTGTACTTCATTGTTATCTAACCCAATAAAGACATATTAAGTTGTGCATACACTGTTATCTAACTCAATAAAGACATATTACGTTGTACTTCACTGTTATCTAACCCAATAAAGACATATTACGTTGTACTTCATTGTTATCTAACCCAATAAAGACATATTACGTTGTACTTCACTGTTTTCTAACTCAATAAAGACATATTACGTTGTACTTCTTTCTTATCTAACCCAATAAAGACATATTAAGTTGTACATACACTGTTATCTAACTCAATAAAGACATATTACGTTGTACTTCACTGTTATCTAACTCAATAAAGACATATTACGTTGTACTTCATTGTTATCTAACCCAATAAAGACATATTACGTTGTACTTCATTGTTATCTAACCCAATAAAGACATATTACGTTGTACTTCAATGTTATCTAACTCAATAAAGACATATTACGTTGTACTTCATTGTTATCTAACCCAATAAAGACATATTAAGTTGTACATACACTGTTATCTAACTCAATAAAGACATATTACGTTGTACTTCACTGTTATCTAACCCAATAAAGACATATTACGTTGTACTTCACTGTTATCTAACCCAATAAAGACATATTACGTTGTACTTACACTGTTATATAACTCAATAAAGACATATTACGTTGTACTTCACTGTTATCTAACCCAATAAAGACATATTACGTTGTACTTCACTGTTATCTAACCCAATAAAGACATATTACGTTGTACCTACACTGTTATCTAACCCAATAAAGACATATTACGTTGTACTTCACTGTTATCTAACCCAATAAAGACATATTACGTTGTACTTCACTGTTATCTAACTCAATAAAGACATATTACGTTGTACTTACACTGTTATCTAACCCAATAAAGACATATTACGTTGTACTTACACTGTTATCTAACTCAATAAAGACATATTACGTTGTACTTCACTGTTATCTAACCCAATAAAGACATATTACGTTGTACTTCACTGTTATCTAACTCAATAAAGACATATTACGTTGTACTTCACTGTTATCTAACCCAATAAAGACATATTAAGTTGTACATACACTGTTATCTAACTCAATAAAGACATATTACGTTGTACTTCACAGTTATATAACCCAATAAAGACATATTACGTTGTACTTCATTGTTATCTAACCCAATAAAGACATATTACATTGTACTTCACTATTATCTAACCCAATAAAGACATATTACGTTGTACTTACACTGTTATCTAACTCAATAAAGACATATTACGTTGTACTTCACTGTTATCTAACCCAATAAAGACATATTACGTTGTACTTCACTGTTATCTAACCCAATAAAAACATATTATGTTGTACTTACACTGTTATCTAACTCAATAAAGACATATTACGTTGTACTTTACTGTTATCTAACCAAATAAAGACATATTACGTTGTACTTCACTGTTATCTAACCCAATAAAGACATATTACGTTATACTTCACTGTTATCTAACCCAATAAAGACATATTACGTTGTACTTCACTGTTTTCTAACTCAATAAAGACATATTACGTTGTACTTCTTTCTTATCTAACCCAATAAAGACATATTAAGTTGTACATACACTGTTATCTAACTCAATAAAGACATATTACGTTGTACTTCACTGTTATCTAACTCAATAAAGACATATTACGTTGTACTTCATTGTTATCTAACCCAATAAAGACATATTACGTTGTACTTCATTGTTATCTAACCCAATAAAGACATATTACGTTGTACTTCAATGTTATCTAACTCAATAAAGACATATTACGTTGTACATCATTGTTATCTAACCCAATAAAGACATATTAAGTTGTACATACACTGTTATCTAACTCAATAAAGACATATTACGTTGTACTTCACTGTTATCTAACCCAATAAAGACATATTACGTTGTACTTCACTGTTATCTAACCCAATAAAGACATATTACGTTGTACTTACACTGTTATATAACTCAATAAAGACATATTACGTTGTACTTCACTGTTATCTAACCCAATAAAGACATATTACGTTGTACTTACACTGTTATCTAACCCAATAAAGACATATTACGTTGTACTTCACTCTTATCTAACCCAATAAAGACATATTACGTTGTACTTCACTGTTATCTAACTCAATAAAGACATATTACGTTGTACTTACACTGTTATCTAACCCAATAAAGACATATTACGTTGTACTTACACTGTTATCTAACTCAATAAAGACATATTACGTTGTACTTCACTGTTATCTAACCCAATAAAGACATATTACGTTGTACTTCACTGTTATCTAACTCAATAAAGACATATTACGTTGTACTTCACTGTTATCTAACCAAATAAAGACATATTACGTTGTACTTTTACTGTTATCTAACTCAATAAAGACATATTACGTTGTACTTCATTGTTATCTAACTCAATAAAGACATAATACATTGTACTTCACTGTAATCTAACCCAATAAAAACATATTACATTGTACTTCATTGTTATCTATCCCAATAAAGACATATTACATTGTACTTCACTGTTATCTAACTCAATAAAGACATATTACGTTGTACTTCATTGTTATCTAACCCAATAAAGACATATTAAGTTGTACATACACTGTTATCTAACTCAATAAAGACATATTACGTTGTACTTCACAGTTATATAACCCAATAAAGACATATTACGTTGTACTTCATTGTTATCTAACCCAATAAAGACATATTACATTGTACTTCACTATTATCTAACCCAATACAGACATATTACGTTGTACTTACACTGTTATCTAACTCAATAAAGACATATTACGTTGTACTTCACTGTTATCTAACCCAATAAAGACATATTACGTTGTACTTCACTGTTATCTAACCCAATAAAAACATATTATGTTGTACTTACACTGTTATCTAACTCAATAAAGACATATTACGTTGTACTTTACTGTTATCTAACCAAATAAAGACATATTACGTTGTACTTCACTGTTATCTAACCCAATAAAGACATATTACGTTATACTTCACTGTTATCTAACCCAATAAAGACATATTACGTTGTACTTCACTGTTATCTAACTCAATAAAGACATATTACGTTGTACTTCACTGTTATCTAACCCAATAAAGATATATTACGTTGTACTTTCACTGTTATCTAACTCAATAAAGACATATTACGTTGTACTTCATTGTTATCTAACCCAATAAAGACATATTACGTTGTACTTACACTGTTATCTAACCCTATAAAGACATATTACGTTGTACTTCATTGCTACCTAACCCAATAAAGACATATTACGTTGTACTTCACTGTTATCTAACTCAATAAAGACATATTACGTTGTACTTCATTGTTATCTAACCCAATAAAGACATATTACGTAGTACTTCACTGTTATCTAACCCAATAAAGACATATTACGTTGTACTTTCACTGCTATCTAACCCAATAAAGACATATTACGTTGTACTTCACTGTTATCTAACCCAATAAAGACATATTACGTTGTACTTTCACTGCTATCTAACCCAATAAAGACATATTACGTTGTACTTCACAGTTATTTAACCCAATAAAGACATATTACACTGTACTTTCACTGTTATCTAACCCAATAAAGACATATTACGTTGTACTTCACTGCTATCTAACCCAATAAAGACATATTACGTTGTACTTCACTACTATCTAACCCAATAAAGACATATTACGTTGTACTTCACTGTTATCTAACCCAATAAAGACATATTACGTTGTACTTCACTGCTATCTAACCCAATAAAGACATATTACGTTGTACTTTCACTGTTTTCTAACTCAATAAAGACATATTACGTTGTACTTCACTGTTATCTAACCCAATAAAGGCATATTACGTTGTACTTCACTGCTATCTAATCCAATAAAGAAATATTACGTTGTACTTTCACTGTTATCTAACCCAATAAAGACATATTACGTTGTACTTTCACTGTTATGTAACCCAATAAAGACATATTACGTTGTACTTCACTGTTATCTAACCCAATAAAGACATATTACGTTGTACTTTCACTATTATCTAACCCAATAAAGACATATTACGTTATACTTCACTGTTATCTAACCCAATAAAGACATATTACGTTGTACTTCACTGTTATCTAACCCAATAAAGACATATTACGTTGTACTTCATTGTTATCTAACTCAATAAAGACATATTACGTTGTACTTCACTATTATCTAACCCAATAAAGACATATTACGTTGTACTTACACTGTTATCTAACTCAATAAAGACATATTACGTTGTACTTCACTGTTATCTAACCCAATAAAGACATATTACGTTGTACTTCACTGTTATCTAACCCAATAAAGACATATTACGTTGTACTTCACTGTTATCTAACTCAATAAAGACATATTACGTTGTACTTTACTGTTATCTAACCCAATAAAGACATATTACGTTGTACTTCACTGTTATCTAATCCAATAAAGACATATTACGTTGTCCTTCATTGTTATCTAATCCAATAAAGACATATTACGTTGTACTTCACTGTTATCTAACTCAATAAAGACATATTACGTTGTACTTCACTGTTATCTAACCCAATAAAGACATATTACGTTGTACTTTCACTGTTATCTAACTCAATAAAGACATATTACGTTGTACTTCATTGTTATCTAACCCAATAAAGACATATTACGTTGTACTTACACTGTTATCTAACCCAATAAAGACATATTACGTTGTACTTCATTGTTATCTAACCCAATAAAGACATATTACGTTGTACTTCACTGTTATCTAACTCAATAAAGACATATTACGTTGTACTTCATTGTTATCTAACCTAATAAAGACATATTACGTTGTACTTCACTGTTATCTAACCCAATAAAGACATATTACGTTGTACTTCACTGTTATCTAACCCAATAAAGACATATTACGTTGTACTTACACTGTTATCTAACACAATAAAGACATATTACGTTGTACTTCACTGTTATCTAACTCAATAAAGACATATTACGTTGTACTTCACTGTTATCTAACCCAATAAAGACATATTACGTTGTACTTACACTGTTATCTAACCCAATAAAGACATATTACGTTGTACTTCACTGTTATCTAACCCAATAAAGACATATTACGTTGTACTTCACTGTTATCTAACCCAATAAAAACATATTACGTTGTACTTACACTGTTATCTAACTCAATAAAGACATATTACGTTGTACTTCACTGTTATTTACCTCAATAAAGACATATTACGTTGTACTTCACTGTTATCTAACCCAATAAAGACATATTACGTTGTACTTCATTGTTAACTAACCCAATAAAGATATATTACGTTGTACTTCACGGTTATCTAACTCAATAAAGACATATTACGTTGTACTTCACTGTTATCTAACCCAATAAAGACATATTACGTTGTACTTCATTGTTATCTAACTCAATAAAGACAGATTAAGTTGTACTTGCACTGTTATCTAACTCAATAAAGAAATATTACGTTGTACTTCACTGTTATCTAACCCAATAAAGACATATTACGTTGTATTTCACTGATATCTAACTCAATAAAGACATAATACGTTGTACTTCATTGTTATCTAACCCAATAAAGACATATTACGTTGTACTTCACTGTTATCTAACCCAATAAAGACATATTACGTTGTAGTTTCACTGCTATCTAACCCAATAAAGACATATTACGTTGTACGTCACTGTTATCTAACCCAATAAAGACATATTACGTTGTACTTTCACTGCTATCTAACCCAATAAAGACATATTACGTTGTACTTCACAGTTATTTAACCCAACAAAGACATATTACACTGTACTTTCACTGTTATCTAACCCAATAAAGACATATTACGTTGTACTCCACTGCTATCTAACCCAATAAAGACATATTACGTTGTACTTCACTACTATCTAACCCAATAAAGACATATTACGTTGTACTTCACTGTTATCTAACCCAATAAAGACATATTACGTTGTACTTCACTGCTATCTAACCCAATAAAGACATATTACGTTGTACTTTCACTGTTTTCTAACCCAATAAAGACATATTACGTTGTACTTCACTGTTATCTAACCCAATAAAGGCATATTACGTTGTACTTCACTGCTATCTAACCCAATAAAGAAATATTACGTTGTACTTTCACTGTTATCTAACCCAATAAAGACATATTACGTTGTACTTTCACTGTTATCTAACCCAATAAAGACATATTACGTTGTACTTCACTGTTATCTAACCCAATAAAGACATATTACGTTGTACTTTCACTATTATCTAACCCAATAAAGACATATTACGTTGTACTTCACTGTTATCTAACCCAATAAAGACATATTACGTTGTACTTCACTGTTATCTAACCCAATAAAGACATATTACGTTGTACTTCACTGTTATCTAACCCAATAAAGACATATTACGTTGTACTTTCACTGCTATCTAACCCAATAAAGACATATTACGTTGTACTTCACTGTTATCTAACCCAATAAAGACATATTACGTTGTACTTTCACTGCTATCTAACCCAATAAAGACATATTACGTTGTACTTCACAGTTATTTAACCCAATAAAGACATATTACGCTGTACTTTCACTGTTATCTAACCCAATAAAGACATATTACGTTGTACTTCACTGCTATCTAACCCAATAAAGACATATTACGTTGTACTTCACTGTTATCTAACCCAATAAAGACATATTACGTTGTACTTCACTGCTATCTAACTCAATAAAGACATATTACGTTGTACTTTCACTGTTTTCTAACCCAATAAAGACATATTACGTTGTACTTCACTGTTATCTAACCCAATAAAGGAATATTACGTTGTACTTCACTGCTATCTAACCCAATAAAGACATATTACGTTGTACTTTCACTGTTATCTAACCCAATAAAGACATATTACGTTGTACTTCACTGTTATCTAACCCAATAAAGACATATTACGTTGTACTTCATTGTTATCTAACCCAATAAAGACATATTACGTTGTACTTTCACTATTATCTAACCAATAAAGACATATTACGTTGTACTTCACTGTTATCTAACCCAATAAAGACATATTACGTTGTACTTCACTGTTATCTAACCCAATAAAGACATATTACGTTGTACTTCATTGTTATCTAACTCAATAAAGACATATTACGTTGTACTTCACTATTATCTAACCCAATAAAGACATATTACGTTGTACTTACACTGTTATCTAACTCAATAAAGACATATTACGTTGTACTTCACTGTTATCTAACCCAATAAAGACATATTACGTTGTACTTCACTGTTATCTAACCCAATAAAGACATATTACGTTGTACTTCACTGTTATCTAACTCAATAAAGACATATTACGTTGTACTTTACTGTTATCTAACCCAATAAAGACATATTACGTTGTACTTCACTGTTATCTAATCCAATAAAGACATATTACGTTGTCCTTCATTGTTATCTAATCCAATAAAGACATATTACGTTGTACTTCACTGTTATCTAACTCAATAAAGACATATTACGTTGTACTTCACTGTTATCTAACCCAATAAAGACATATTACGTTGTACTTTCACTGTTATCTAACTCAATAAAGACATATTACGTTGTACTTCATTGTTATCTAACCCAATAAAGACATATTACGTTGTACTTACACTGTTATCTAACCCAATAAAGACATATTACGTTGTACTTCATTGTTATCTAACCCAATAAAGACATATTACGTTGTACTTCACTGTTATCTAACTCAATAAAGACATATTACGTTGTACTTCATTGTTATCTAACCTAATAAAGACATATTACGTTGTACTTCACTGTTATCTAACCCAATAAAGACATATTACGTTGTACTTCACTGTTATCTAACCCAATAAAGACATATTACGTTGTACTTACACTGTTATCTAACACAATAAAGACATATTACGTTGTACTTCACTGTTATCTAACTCAATAAAGACATATTACGTTGTACTTCACTGTTATCTAACCCAATAAAGACATATTACGTTGTACTTACACTGTTATCTAACCCAATAAAGACATATTACGTTGTACTTCACTGTTATCTAACCCAATAAAGACATATTACGTTGTACTTCACTGTTATCTAACCCAATAAAAACATATTACGTTGTACTTACACTGTTATCTAACTCAATAAAGACATATTACGTTGTACTTCACTGTTATTTACCTCAATAAAGACATATTACGTTGTACTTCACTGTTATCTAACCCAATAAAGACATATTACGTTGTACTTCATTGTTAACTAACCCAATAAAGATATATTACGTTGTACTTCACGGTTATCTAACTCAATAAAGACATATTACGTTGTACTTCACTGTTATCTAACCCAATAAAGACATATTACGTTGTACTTCATTGTTATCTAACTCAATAAAGACAGATTAAGTTGTACTTGCACTGTTATCTAACTCAATAAAGAAATATTACGTTGTACTTCACTGTTATCTAACCCAATAAAGACATATTACGTTGTATTTCACTGGTATCTAACTCAATAAAGACATAATACGTTGTACTTCATTGTTATCTAACCCAATAAAGACATATTACGTTGTACTTCACTGTTATCTAACCCAATAAAGACATATTACGTTGTAGTTTCACTGCTATCTAACCCAATAAAGACATATTACGTTGTACGTCACTGTTATCTAACCCAATAAAGACATATTACGTTGTACTTTCACTGCTATCTAACCCAATAAAGACATATTACGTTGTACTTCACAGTTATTTAACCCAACAAAGACATATTACACTGTACTTTCACTGTTATCTAACCCAATAAAGACATATTACGTTGTACTCCACTGCTATCTAACCCAATAAAGACATATTACGTTGTACTTCACTACTATCTAACCCAATAAAGACATATTACGTTGTACTTCACTGTTATCTAACCCAATAAAGACATATTACGTTGTACTTCACTGCTATCTAACCCAATAAAGACATATTACGTTGTACTTTCACTGTTTTCTAACCCAATAAAGACATATTACGTTGTACTTCACTGTTATCTAACCCAATAAAGGCATATTACGTTGTACTTCACTGCTATCTAACCCAATAAAGAAATATTACGTTGTACTTTCACTGTTATCTAACCCAATAAAGACATATTACGTTGTACTTTCACTGTTATCTAACCCAATAAAGACATATTACGTTGTACTTCACTGTTATCTAACCCAATAAAGACATATTACGTTGTACTTTCACTATTATCTAACCCAATAAAGACATATTACGTTGTACTTCACTGTTATCTAACCCAATAAAGACATATTACGTTGTACTTCACTGTTATCTAACCCAATAAAGACATATTACGTTGTACTTCACTGTTATCTAACCCAATAAAGACATATTACGTTGTACTTTCACTGCTATCTAACCCAATAAAGACATATTACGTTGTACTTCACTGTTATCTAACCCAATAAAGACATATTACGTTGTACTTTCACTGCTATCTAACCCAATAAAGACATATTACGTTGTACTTCACAGTTATTTAACCCAATAAAGACATATTACGCTGTACTTTCACTGTTATCTAACCCAATAAAGACATATTACGTTGTACTTCACTGCTATCTAACCCAATAAAGACATATTACGTTGTACTTCACTGTTATCTAACCCAATAAAGACATATTACGTTGTACTTCACTGCTATCTAACTCAATAAAGACATATTACGTTGTACTTTCACTGTTTTCTAACCCAATAAAGACATATTACGTTGTACTTCACTGTTATCTAACCCAATAAAGGAATATTACGTTGTACTTCACTGCTATCTAACCCAATAAAGACATATTACGTTGTACTTTCACTGTTATCTAACCCAATAAAGACATATTACGTTGTACTTCACTGTTATCTAACCCAATAAAGACATATTACGTTGTACTTCATTGTTATCTAACCCAATAAAGACATATTACGTTGTACTTTCACTATTATCTAACCAATAAAGACATATTACGTTGTACTTCACTGTTATCTAACCCAATAAAGACATATTACGTTGTACTTCACTGTTATCTAACCCAATAAAGACATATTACGTTGTACTTCATTGTTATCTAACTCAATAAAGACATATTACGTTGTACTTCACTATTATCTAACCCAATAAAGACATATTACGTTGTACTTACACTGTTATCTAACTCAATAAAGACATATTACGTTGTACTTCACTGTTATCTAACCCAATAAAGACATATTACGTTGTACTCACTGTTATCTAACCCAATAAAGACATATTACGTTGTACTTACACTGTTATCTAACTCAATAAAGACATATTACGTTGTACTTTACTGTTATCTAACCCAATAAAGACATATTACGTTGTACTTCACTGTTATCTAATCCAATAAAGACATATTACGTTGTACTTCTCTGTTACCTAATCCAATAAAGACATATTACGTTGTACTTCACTGTTATCTACCTCAATAAAGACATATTACGTTGTACTTCATTGTTATCTAACCCAATAAAGACATATTACGTTGTACTTTCACTGTTATCTAACTCAATAAAGACATATTACGTTGTACTTCATTGTTATCTAACTCAATAAAGACATATTACGTTGTACTTACACTGTTATCTAACCCAATAAAGACATATTACGTTGTACTTCATTGTTATCTAACCCAATAAAGAAATATTACGTTGTACTTCACTGTTATCTAACTCAATAAAGACAAATTACGTTCTACTTCATTGTTATCTAACCCAATAAAGACATATTACGTTGTACTTCACTGTTATCTAACCCAATAAAGACATATTACGTTGTACTTCATTGTTATCTAACCCAATAAAGACATATTACGTTGTACTTCACTGTTATCTAACTCAATAAAGACATATTACGTTGTACTTCATTGTTATCTAACCCAATAAAGACATATTAAGTTGTGCATACACTGTTATCTAACTCAATAAAGACATATTACGTTGTACTTCACTGTTATCTAACCCAATAAAGACATATTACGTTGTACTTCACTGTTATCTAACCCAATAAAGACATATTACGTTGTACTTACACTGTTATCTAACTCAATAAAGACATATTACGTTGTACTTTACTGTTATCTAACCCAATAAAGACATATTACGTTGTACTTTCACTGTTATCTAACTCAATAAAGACATATTACGTTGTACTTCATTATTATCTAACCCAATAAAGACATATTACGTTGTACTTACACTGTTATCTAACCCAATAAAGACATATTACGTTGTACTTCATTGTTATCTAACCCAATAAAGACATATTACGTTGTACTTCACTGTTATCTAACTCAATAAAGACATATTACGTTGTACTTCATTGTTATCTAACCCAATAAAGACATATTACGTTGTACTTCATTGTTATCTAACCCAATAAAGACATATTACTTGTACTTCACTGTTATCTAACTCAATAAAGACATATTACGTTGTACTTCATTGTTATCTAACCCAATAAAGACATATTAAGTTGTGCATACACTGTTATCTAACTCAATAAAGACATATTACGTTGTACTTCACTGTTATCTAACCCAATAAAGACATATTACGTTGTACTTCATTGTTATCTAACCCAATAAAGACATATTACGTTGTACTTCACTGTTTTCTAACTCAATAAAGACATATTACGTTGTACTTCTTTCTTATCTAACCCAATAAAGACATATTAAGTTGTACATACACTGTTATCTAACTCAATAAAGACATATTACGTTGTACTTCACTGTTATCTAACTCAATAAAGACATATTACGTTGTACTTCATTGTTATCTAACCCAATAAAGACATATTACGTTGTACTTCATTGTTATCTAACCCAATAAAGACATATTACGTTGTACTTCAATGTTATCTAACTCAATAAAGACATATTACGTTGTACTTCATTGTTATCTAACCCAATAAAGACATATTAAGTTGTACATACACTGTTATCTAACTCAATAAAGACATATTACGTTGTACTTCACTGTTATCTAACCCAATAAAGACATATTACGTTGTACTTCACTGTTATCTAACCCAATAAAGACATATTACGTTGTACTTACACTGTTATATAACTCAATAAAGACATATTACGTTGTACTTCACTGTTATCTAACCCAATAAAGACATATTACGTTGTACTTCACTGTTATCTAACCCAATAAAGACATATTACGTTGTACTTACACTGTTATCTAACCCAATAAAGACATATTACGTTGTACTTCACTGTTATCTAACCCAATAAAGACATATTACGTTGTACTTCACTGTTATCTAACTCAAAAAAGACATATTACGTTGTACTTACACTGTTATCTAACCCAATAAAGACATATTACGTTGTACTTACACTGTTATCTAACTCAATAAAGACATATTACGTTGTACTTCACTGTTATCAAACCCAATAAAGACATATTACGTTGTACTTCACTGTTATCTAACTCAATAAAGACATATTACGTTGTACTTCACTGTTATCTAACCAAATAAAGACATATTACGTTGTACTTTCACTGTTATCTAACTCAATAAAGACATATTACATTGTACTTCACTGTAATCTAACCCAATAAAAACATATTACATTGTACTTCATTGTTATCTATCCCAATAAAGACATATTACATTGTACTTCACTGTTATCTAACTCAATAAAGACATATTACGTTGTACTTCATTGTTATCTAACCCAATAAAGACATATTAAGTTGTACATACACTGTTATCTAACTCAATAAAGACATATTACGTTGTACTTCACAGTTATATAACCCAATAAAGACATATTACGTTGTACTTCATTGTTATCTAACCCAATAAAGACATATTACATTGTACTTCACTATTATCTAACCCAATAAAGACATATTACGTTGTACTTACACTGTTATCTAACTCAATAAAGACATATTACGTTGTACTTCACTGTTATCTAACCCAATAAAGACATATTACGTTGTACTTCACTGTTATCTAACCCAATAAAAACATATTATGTTGTACTTACACTGTTATCTAACTCAATAAAGACATATTACGTTGTACTTTACTGGTATCTAACCAAATAAAGACATATTACGTTGTACTTCACTGTTATCTAACCCAATAAAGACATATTACGTTATACTTCACTGTTATCTAACCCAATAAAGACATATTACGTTGTACTTCACTGTTTTCTAACTCAATAAAGACATATTACGTTGTACTTCTTTCTTATCTAACCCAATAAAGACATATTAAGTTGTACATACACTGTTATCTAACTCAATAAAGACATATTACGTTGTACTTCACTGTTATCTAACTCAATAAAGACATATTACGTTGTACTTCATTGTTATCTAACCCAATAAAGACATATTACGTTGTACTTCATTGTTATCTAACCCAATAAAGACATATTACGTTGTACTTCAATGTTATCTAACTCAATAAAGACATATTACGTTGTACTTCATTGTTATCTAACCCAATAAAGACATATTAAGTTGTACATACACTGTTATCTAACTCAATAAAGACATATTACGTTGTACTTCACTGTTATCTAACCCAATAAAGACATATTACGTTGTACTTCACTGTTATCTAACCCAATAAAGACATATTACGTTGTACTTACACTGTTATATAACTCAATAAAGACATATTACGTTGTACTTCACTGTTATCTAACCCAATAAAGACATATTACGTTGTACTTACACTGTTATCTAACCCAATAAAGACATATTACGTTGTACTTCACTGTTATCTAACCCAATAAAGACATATTACGTTGTAGTTCACTGTTTTCTAACTCAATAAAGACATATTACGTTGTACTTACACTGTTATCTAACCCAATAAAGACATATTACGTTGTACTTACACTGTTATCTAACTCAATAAAGACATATTACGTTGTACTTCACTGTTATCTAACCCAATAAAGACATATTACGTTGTACTTCACTGTTATCTAGCTCAATAAAGACATATTAAGTTGTACTTACACTGTTATCTAACCCAATAAAGACATATTACGTTGTTCTTGCACTGTTATCTAACTCAATAAAGACATATTACGTTGTACATCACTGTTATCTAACCCAATAAAGACATATTACGTTGTACTTCACTGTTATCTAACTCAATAAAGACATATTAAGTTGTACTTCACCGTTATCTAACCAAATAAAGACATATTACGTTGTACTTTCACTGTTATCTAACTCAATAAAGACATATTACGTTGTACTTCACTGTTATCTAACTCAATAAAGACATATTACGTTGTACTTCACTGTTATCTAACCCAATAAAGACATATTACGTTGTACTTCACTGTTATCTAACCCAATAAAGACATATTACGATGTACTTCACTGTTATCTAACCCAATAAAGACATATTACGTTGTACTTTCACTGCTATCTAACCCAATAAAGACATATTACGTTGTACTTCACTGTTATCTAACCCAATAAAGACATATTACGTTGTACTTTCACTGCTATCTAACCCAATAAAGACATATTACGTTGTACTTCACAGTTATTTAACCCAATAAAGACATATTACGCTGTACTTTCACTGTTATCTAACCCAATAAAGACATATTACGTTGTACTTCACTGCTATCTAACCCAATAAAGACATATTACGTTGTACTTCACTGTTATCTAACCCAATAAAGACATATTACGTTGTACTTCACTGCTATCTAACTCAATAAAGACATATTACGTTGTACTTTCACTGTTTTCTAACCCAATAAAGACATATTACGTTGTACTTCACTGTTATCTAACCCAATAAAAACATATTACGTTGTACTTCATTGTTATCTAACCCAATAAAGACATAATACGTTGTACTTTCACTATTATCTAACCAATAAAGACATATTACGTTGTACTTCACTGTTATCTAACCCAATAAAGACATATTACGTTGTACTTCACTGTTATCTAACCCAATAAAGACATATTACGTTGTACTTCATTGTTATCTAACTCAATAAAGACATATTACGTTGTACTTCACTATTATCTAACCCAATAAAGACATATTACGTTGTACTTACACTGTTATCTAACTCAATAAAGACATATTACGTTGTACTTCACTGTTATCTAACCCAATAAAGACATATTACGTTGTACTCACTGTTATCTAACCCAATAAAGACATATTACGTTGTACTTACACTGTTATCTAACTCAATAAAGACATATTACGTTGTACTTTACTGTTATCTAACCCAATAAAGACATATTACGTTGTACTTCACTGTTATCTAATCCAATAAAGACATATTACGTTGTACTTCTCTGTTACCTAATCCAATAAAGACATATTACGTTGTACTTCACTGTTATCTACCTCAATAAAGACATATTACGTTGTACATCATTGTTATCTAACCCAATAAAGACATATTACGTTGTACTTTCACTGTTATCTAACTCAATAAAGACATATTACGTTGTACTTCATTGTTATCTAACCCAATAAAGACATATTACGTTGTACTTACACTGTTATCTAACCCAATAAAGACATATTACGTTGTACTTCATTGTTATCTAACCCAATAAAGAAATATTACGTTGTACTTCACTGTTATCTAACTCAATAAAGACAAATTACGTTCTACTTCATTGTTATCTAACCCAATAAAGACATATTACGTTGTACTTCACTGTTATCTAACCCAATAAAGACATATTACGTTGTACTTCATTGTTATCTAACCCAATAAAGACATATTACGTTGTACTTCACTGTTATCTAACTCAATAAAGACATATTACGTTGTACTTCATTGTTATCTAACCCAATAAAGACATATTAAGTTGTGCATACACTGTTATCTAACTCAATAAAGACATATTACGTTGTACTTCACTGTTATCTAACCCAATAAAGACATATTACGTTGTACTTACACTGTTATCTAACTCAATAAAGACATATTACGTTGTACTTTACTGTTATCTAACCCAATAAAGACATATTACGTTGTACTTTCACTGTTATCTAACTCAATAAAGACATATTACGTTGTACTTCATTATTATCTAACCCAATAAAGACATATTACGTTGTACTTACACTGTTATCTAACCCAATAAAGACATATTACGTTGTACTTCATTGTTATCTAACCCAATAAAGACATATTACGTTGTACTTCACTGTTATCTAACTCAATAAAGACATATTACGTTGTACTTCATTGTTATCTAACCCAATAAAGACATATTACGTTGTACTTCATTGTTATCTAACCCAATAAAGACATATTACTTGTACTTCACTGTTATCTAACTCAATAAAGACATATTACGTTGTACTTCATTGTTATCTAACCCAATAAAGACATATTAAGTTGTGCATACACTGTTATCTAACTCAATAAAGACATATTACGTTGTACTTCACTGTTATCTAACCCAATAAAGACATATTACGTTGTACTTCATTGTTATCTAACCCAATAAAGACATATTACGTTGTACTTCACTGTTTTCTAACTCAATAAAGACATATTACGTTGTACTTCTTTCTTATCTAACCCAATAAAGACATATTAAGTTGTACATACACTGTTATCTAACTCAATAAAGACATATTACGTTGTACTTCACTGTTATCTAACTCAATAAAGACATATTACGTTGTACTTCATTGTTATCTAACCCAATAAAGACATATTACGTTGTACTTCATTGTTATCTAACCCAATAAAGACATATTACGTTGTACTTCAATGTTATCTAACTCAATAAAGACATATTACGTTGTACTTCATTGTTATCTAACCCAATAAAGACATATTAAGTTGTACATACACTGTTATCTAACTCAATAAAGACATATTACGTTGTACTTCACTGTTATCTAACCCAATAAAGACATATTACGTTGTACTTCACTGTTATCTAACCCAATAAAGACATATTACGTTGTACTTACACTGTTATATAACTCAATAAAGACATATTACGTTGTACTTCACTGTTATCTAACCCAATAAAGACATATTACGTTGTACTTCACTGTTATCTAACCCAATAAAGACATATTACGTTGTACTTACACTGTTATCTAACCCAATAAAGACATATTACGTTGTACTTCACTGTTATCTAACCCAATAAAGACATATTACGTTGTACTTCACTGTTATCTAACTCAATAAAGACATATTACGTTGTACTTACACTGTTATCTAACCCAATAAAGACATATTACGTTGTACTTACACTGTTATCTAACTCAATAAAGACATATTACGTTGTACTTCACTGTTATCTAACCCAATAAAGACATATTACGTTGTACTTCACTGTTATCTAACTCAATAAAGACATATTACGTTGTACTTCACTGTTATCTAACCCAATAAAGACATATTAAGTTGTACATACACTGTTATCTAACTCAATAAAGACATATTACGTTGTACTTCACAGTTATATAACCCAATAAAGACATATTACGTTGTACTTCATTGTTATCTAACCCAATAAAGACATATTACATTGTACTTCACTATTATCTAACCCAATAAAGACATATTACGTTGTACTTACACTGTTATCTAACTCAATAAAGACATATTACGTTGTACTTCACTGTTATCTAACCCAATAAAGACATATTACGTTGTACTTCACTGTTATCTAACCCAATAAAAACATATTATGTTGTACTTACACTGTTATCTAACTCAATAAAGACATATTACGTTGTACTTTACTGTTATCTAACCAAATAAAGACATATTACGTTGTACTTCACTGTTATCTAACCCAATAAAGACATATTACGTTATACTTCACTGTTATCTAACCCAATAAAGACATATTACGTTGTACTTCACTGTTTTCTAACTCAATAAAGACATATTACGTTGTACTTCTTTCTTATCTAACCCAATAAAGACATATTAAGTTGTACATACACTGTTATCTAACTCAATAAAGACATATTACGTTGTACTTCACTGTTATCTAACTCAATAAAGACATATTACGTTGTACTTCATTGTTATCTAACCCAATAAAGACATATTACGTTATACTTCATTGTTATCTAACCCAATAAAGACATATTACGTTGTACTTCAATGTTATCTAACTCAATAAAGACATATTACGTTGTACATCATTGTTATCTAACCCAATAAAGACATATTAAGTTGTACATACACTGTTATCTAACTCAATAAAGACATATTACGTTGTACTTCACTGTTATCTAACCCAATAAAGACATATTACGTTGTACTTCACTGTTATCTAACCCAATAAAGACATATTACGTTGTACTTACACTGTTATCTAACCCAATAAAGACATATTACGTTGTACTTCACTCTTATCTAACCCAATAAAGACATATTACGTTGTACTTCACTGTTATCTAACTCAATAAAGACATATTACGTTGTACTTACACTGTTATCTAACCCAATAAAGACATATTACGTTGTACTTACACTGTTATCTAACTCAATAAAGACATATTACGTTGTACTTCACTGTTATCTAACCCAATAAAGACATATTACGTTGTACTTCACTGTTATCTAACTCAATAAAGACATATTACGTTGTACTTCACCGTTATCTAACCAAATAAAGACATATTACGTTGTACTTTTACTGTTATCTAACTCAATAAAGACATATTACGTTGTACTTCATTGTTATCTAACTCAATAAAGACATATTACATTGTACTTCACTGTAATCTAACCCAATAAAAACATATTACATTGTACTTCATTGTTATCTATCCCAATAAAGACATATTACATTGTACTTCACTGTTATCTAACTCAATAAAGACATATTACGTTGTACTTCATTGTTATCTAACCCAATAAAGACATATTAAGTTGTACATACACTGTTATCTAACTCAATAAAGACATATTACGTTGTACTTCACAGTTATATAACCCAATAAAGACATATTACGTTGTACTTCATTGTTATCTAACCCAATAAAGACATATTACATTGTACTTCACTATTATCTAACCCAATACAGACATATTACGTTGTACTTACACTGTTATCTAACTCAATAAAGACATATTACGTTGTACTTCACTGTTATCTAACCCAATAAAGACATATTACGTTGTACTTCACTGTTATCTAACCCAATAAAAACATATTATGTTGTACTTACACTGTTATCTAACTCAATAAAGACATATTACGTTGTACTTTACTGTTATCTAACCAAATAAAGACATATTACGTTGTACTTCACTGTTATCTAACCCAATAAAGACATATTACGTTATACTTCACTGTTATCTAACCCAATAAAGACATATTACGTTGTACTTCACTGTTATCTAACTCAATAAAGACATATTACGTTGTACTTCACTGTTATCTAACCCAATAAAGATATATTACGTTGTACTTTCACTGTTATCTAACTCAATAAAGACATATTACGTTGTACTTCATTGTTATCTAACCCAATAAAGACATATTACGTTGTACTTACACTGTTATCTAACCCAATAAAGACATATTACGTTGTACTTCATTGCTACCTAACCCAATAAAGACATATTACGTTGTACTTCACTGTTATCTAACTCAATAAAGACATATTACGTTGTACTTCATTGTTATCTAACCCAATAAAGACATATTACGTAGTACTTCACTGTTATCTAACCCAATAAAGACATATTACGTTGTACTTTCACTGCTATCTAACCCAATAAAGACATATTACGTTGTACTTCACTGTTATCTAACCCAATAAAGACATATTACGTTGTACTTTCACTGCTATCTAACCCAATAAAGACATATTACGTTGTACTTCACAGTTATTTAACCCAATAAAGACATATTACACTGTACTTTCACTGTTATCTAACCCAATAAAGACATATTACGTTGTACTTCACTGCTATCTAACCCAATAAAGACATATTACGTTGTACTTCACTACTATCTAACCCAATAAAGACATATTACGTTGTACTTCACTGTTATCTAACCCAATAAAGACATATTACGTTGTACTTCACTGCTATCTAACCCAATAAAGACATATTACGTTGTACTTTCACTGTTTTCTAACTCAATAAAGACATATTACGTTGTACTTCACTGTTATCTAACCCAATAAAGGCATATTACGTTGTACTTCACTGCTATCTAATCCAATAAAGAAATATTACGTTGTACTTTCACTGTTATCTAACCCAATAAAGACATATTACGTTGTACTTTCACTGTTATGTAACCCAATAAAGACATATTACGTTGTACTTCACTGTTATCTAACCCAATAAAGACATATTACGTTGTACTTTCACTATTATCTAACCCAATAAAGACATATTACGTTATACTTCACTGTTATCTAACCCAATAAAGACATATTACGTTGTACTTCACTGTTATCTAACCCAATAAAGACATATTACGTTGTACTTCATTGTTATCTAACTCAATAAAGACATATTACGTTGTACTTCACTATTATCTAACCCAATAAAGACATATTACGTTGTACTTACACTGTTATCTAACTCAATAAAGACATATTACGTTGTACTTCACTGTTATCTAACCCAATAAAGACATATTACGTTGTACTTCACTGTTATCTAACCCAATAAAGACATATTACGTTGTACTTCACTGTTATCTAACTCAATAAAGACATATTACGTTGTACTTTACTGTTATCTAACCCAATAAAGACATATTACGTTGTACTTCACTGTTATCTAATCCAATAAAGACATATTACGTTGTCCTTCATTGTTATCTAATCCAATAAAGACATATTACGTTGTACTTCACTGTTATCTAACTCAATAAAGACATATTACGTTGTACTTCACTGTTATCTAACCCAATAAAGACATATTACGTTGTACTTTCACTGTTATCTAACTCAATAAAGACATATTACGTTGTACTTCATTGTTATCTAACCCAATAAAGACATATTACGTTGTACTTACACTGTTATCTAACCCAATAAAGACATATTACGTTGTACTTCATTGTTATCTAACCCAATAAAGACATATTACGTTGTACTTCACTGTTATCTAACTCAATAAAGACATATTACGTTGTACTTCATTGTTATCTAACCTAATAAAGACATATTACGTTGTACTTCACTGTTATCTAACCCAATAAAGACATATTACGTTGTACTTCACTGTTATCTAACCCAATAAAGACATATTACGTTGTACTTACACTGTTATCTAACACAATAAAGACATATTACGTTGTACTTCACTGTTATCTAACTCAATAAAGACATATTACGTTGTACTTCACTGTTATCTAACCCAATAAAGACATATTACGTTGTACTTACACTGTTATCTAACCCAATAAAGACATATTACGTTGTACTTCACTGTTATCTAACCCAATAAAGACATATTACGTTGTACTTCACTGTTATCTAACCCAATAAAAACATATTACGTTGTACTTACACTGTTATCTAACTCAATAAAGACATATTACGTTGTACTTCACTGTTATTTACCTCAATAAAGACATATTACGTTGTACTTCACTGTTATCTAACCCAATAAAGACATATTACGTTGTACTTCATTGTTAACTAACCCAATAAAGATATATTACGTTGTACTTCACGGTTATCTAACTCAATAAAGACATATTACGTTGTACTTCACTGTTATCTAACCCAATAAAGACATATTACGTTGTACTTCATTGTTATCTAACTCAATAAAGACAGATTAAGTTGTACTTGCACTGTTATCTAACTCAATAAAGAAATATTACGTTGTACTTCACTGTTATCTAACCCAATAAAGACATATTACGTTGTATTTCACTGGTATCTAACTCAATAAAGACATAATACGTTGTACTTCATTGTTATCTAACCCAATAAAGACATATTACGTTGTACTTCACTGTTATCTAACCCAATAAAGACATATTACGTTGTAGTTTCACTGCTATCTAACCCAATAAAGACATATTACGTTGTACGTCACTGTTATCTAACCCAATAAAGACATATTACGTTGTACTTTCACTGCTATCTAACCCAATAAAGACATATTACGTTGTACTTCACAGTTATTTAACCCAATAAAGACATATTACACTGTACTTTCACTGTTATCTAACCCAATAAAGACATATTACGTTGTACTCCACTGCTATCTAACCCAATAAAAACATATTACGTTGTACTTCACTACTATCTAACCCAATAAAGACATATTACGTTGTACTTCACTGTTATCTAACCCAATAAAGACATATTACGTTGTACTTCACTGCTATCTAACCCAATAAAGACATATTACGTTGTACTTTCACTGTTTTCTAACCCAATAAAGACATATTACGTTGTACTTCACTGTTATCTAACCCAATAAAGGCATATTACGTTGTACTTCACTGCTATCTAACCCAATAAAGAAATATTACGTTGTACTTTCACTGTTATCTAACCCAATAAAGACATATTACGTTGTACTTTCACTGTTATCTAACCCAATAAAGACATATTACGTTGTACTTCACTGTTATCTAACCCAATAAAGACATATTACGTTGTACTTTCACTATTATCTAACCCAATAAAGACATATTACGTTGTACTTCACTGTTATCTAACCCAATAAAGACATATTACGTTGTACTTCACTGTTATCTAACCCAATAAAGACATATTACGTTGTACTTCACTGTTATCTAACCCAATAAAGACATATTACGTTGTACTTTCACTGCTATCTAACCCAATAAAGACATATTACGTTGTACTTCACTGTTATCTAACCCAATAAAGACATATTACGTTGTACTTTCACTGCTATCTAACCCAATAAAGACATATTACGTTGTACTTCACAGTTATTTAACCCAATAAAGACATATTACGCTGTACTTTCACTGTTATCTAACCCAATAAAGACATATTACGTTGTACTTCACTGCTATCTAACCCAATAAAGACATATTACGTTGTACTTCACTGTTATCTAACCCAATAAAGACATATTACGTTGTACTTCACTGCTATCTAACTCAATAAAGACATATTACGTTGTACTTTCACTGTTTTCTAACCCAATAAAGACATATTACGTTGTACTTCACTGTTATCTAACCCAATAAAGGAATATTACGTTGTACTTCACTGCTATCTAACCCAATAAAGACATATTACGTTGTACTTTCACTGTTATCTAACCCAATAAAGACATATTACGTTGTACTTCACTGTTATCTAACCCAATAAAGACATATTACGTTGTACTTCATTGTTATCTAACCCAATAAAGACATATTACGTTGTACTTTCACTATTATCTAACCAATAAAGACATATTACGTTGTACTTCACTGTTATCTAACCCAATAAAGACATATTACGTTGTACTTCACTGTTATCTAACCCAATAAAGACATATTACGTTGTACTTCATTGTTATCTAACTCAATAAAGACATATTACGTTGTACTTCACTATTATCTAACCCAATAAAGACATATTACGTTGTACTTACACTGTTATCTAACTCAATAAAGACATATTACGTTGTACTTCACTGTTATCTAACCCAATAAAGACATATTACGTTGTACTCACTGTTATCTAACCCAATAAAGACATATTACGTTGTACTTACACTGTTATCTAACTCAATAAAGACATATTACGTTGTACTTTACTGTTATCTAACCCAATAAAGACATATTACGTTGTACTTCACTGTTATCTAATCCAATAAAGACATATTACGTTGTACATCTCTGTTACCTAATCCAATAAAGACATATTACGTTGTACTTCACTGTTATCTACCTCAATAAAGACATATTACGTTGTACTTCATTGTTATCTAACCCAATAAAGACATATTACGTTGTACTTTCACTGTTATCTAACTCAATAAAGACATATTACGTTGTACTTCATTGTTATCTAACTCAATAAAGACATATTACGTTGTACTTACACTGTTATCTAACCCAATAAAGACATATTACGTTGTACTTCATTGTTATCTAACCCAATAAAGAAATATTACGTTGTACTTCACTGTTATCTAACTCAATAAAGACAAATTACGTTCTACTTCATTGTTATCTAACCCAATAAAGACATATTACGTTGTACTTCACTGTTATCTAACCCAATAAAGACATATTACGTTGTACTTCATTGTTATCTAACCCAATAAAGACATATTACGTTGTACTTCACTGTTATCTAACTCAATAAAGACATATTACGTTGTACTTCATTGTTATCTAACCCAATAAAGACATATTAAGTTGTGCATACACTGTTATCTAACTCAATAAAGACATATTACGTTGTACTTCACTGTTATCTAACCCAATAAAGACATATTACGTTGTACTTCACTGTTATCTAACCCAATAAAGACATATTACGTTGTACTTACACTGTTATCTAACTCAATAAAGACATATTACGTTGTACTTTACTGTTATCTAACCCAATAAAGACATATTACGTTGTACTTTCACTGTTATCTAACTCAATAAAGACATATTACGTTGTACTTCATTATTATCTAACCCAATAAAGACATATTACGTTGTACTTACACTGTTATCTAACCCAATAAAGACATATTACGTTGTACTTCATTGTTATCTAACCCAATAAAGACATATTACGTTGTACTTCACTGTTATCTAACTCAATAAAGACATATTACGTTGTACTTCATTGTTATCTAACCCAATAAAGACATATTACGTTGTACTTCATTGTTATCTAACCCAATAAAGACATATTACTTGTACTTCACTGTTATCTAACTCAATAAAGACATATTACGTTGTACTTCATTGTTATCTAACCCAATAAAGACATATTAAGTTGTGCATACACTGTTATCTAACTCAATAAAGACATATTACGTTGTACTTCACTGTTATCTAACCCAATAAAGACATATTACGTTGTACTTCATTGTTATCTAACCCAATAAAGACATATTACGTTGTACTTCACTGTTTTCTAACTCAATAAAGACATATTACGTTGTACTTCTTTCTTATCTAACCCAATAAAGACATATTAAGTTGTACATACACTGTTATCTAACTCAATAAAGACATATTACGTTGTACTTCACTGTTATCTAACTCAATAAAGACATATTACGTTGTACTTCATTGTTATCTAACCCAATAAAGACATATTACGTTGTACTTCATTGTTATCTAACCCAATAAAGACATATTACGTTGTACTTCAATGTTATCTAACTCAATAAAGACATATTACGTTGTACTTCATTGTTATCTAACCCAATAAAGACATATTAAGTTGTACATACACTGTTATCTAACTCATTAAGACATATTACGTTGTACTTCACTGTTATCTAACCCAATAAAGACATATTACGTTGTACTTCACTGTTATCTAACCCAATAAAGACATATTACGTTGTACTTACACTGTTATATAACTCAATAAAGACATATTACGTTGTACTTCACTGTTATCTAACCCAATAAAGACATATTACGTTGTACTTCACTGTTATCTAACCCAATAAAGACATATTACGTTGTACTTACACTGTTATCTAACCCAATAAAGACATATTACGTTGTACTTCACTGTTATCTAACCCAATAAAGACATATTACGTTGTACTTCACTGTTATCTAACTCAATAAAGACATATTACGTTGTACTTACACTGTTATCTAACCCAATAAAGACATATTACCTTGTACTTACACTGTTATCTAACTCAATAAAGACATATTACGTTGTACTTCACTGTTATCTAACCCAATAAAGACATATTACGTTGTACTTCACTGTTATCTAACTCAATAAAGACATATTACGTTGTACTTCACTGTTATCTAACCAAATAAAGACATATTACGTTGTACTTTCACTGTTATCTAACTCAATAAAGACATATTACATTGTACTTCACTGTAATCTAACCCAATAAAAACATATTACATTGTACTTCATTGTTATCTATCCCAATAAAGACATATTACATTGTACTTCACTGTTATCTAACTCAATAAAGACATATTACGTTGTACTTCATTGTTATCTAACCCAATAAAGACATATTAAGTTGTACATACACTGTTATCTAACTCAATAAAGACATATTACGTTGTACTTCACAGTTATATAACCCAATAAAGACATATTACGTTGTACTTCATTGTTATCTAACCCAATAAAGACATATTACATTGTACTTCACTATTATCTAACCCAATAAAGACATATTACGTTGTACTTACACTGTTATCTAACTCAATAAAGACATATTACGTTGTACTTCACTGTTATCTAACCCAATAAAGACATATTACGTTGTACTTCACTGTTATCTAACCCAATAAAAACATATTATGTTGTACTTACACTGTTATCTAACTCAATAAAGACATATTACGTTGTACTTTACTGTTATCTAACCAAATAAAGACATATTACGTTGTACTTCACTGTTATCTAACCCAATAAAGACATATTACGTTATACTTCACTGTTATCTAACCCAATAAAGACATATTACGTTGTACTTCACTGTTTTCTAACTCAATAAAGACATATTACGTTGTACTTCTTTCTTATCTAACCCAATAAAGACATATTAAGTTGTACATACACTGTTATCTAACTCAATAAAGACATATTACGTTGTACTTCACTGTTATCTAACTCAATAAAGACATATTACGTTGTACTTCATTGTTATCTAACCCAATAAAGACATATTACGTTGTACTTCATTGTTATCTAACCCAATAAAGACATATTACGTTGTACTTCAATGTTATCTAACTCAATAAAGACATATTACGTTGTACTTCATTGTTATCTAACCCAATAAAGACATATTAAGTTGTACATACACTGTTATCTAACTCAATAAAGACATATTACGTTGTACTTCACTGTTATCTAACCCAATAAAGACATATTACGTTGTACTTCACTGTTATCTAACCCAATAAAGACATATTACGTTGTACTTACACTGTTATATAACTCAATAAAGACATATTACGTTGTACTTCACTGTTATCTAACCCAATAAAGACATATTACGTTGTACTTACACTGTTATCTAACCCAATAAAGACATATTACGTTGTACTTCACTGTTATCTAACCCAATAAAGACATATTACGTTGTACTTCACTGTTATCTAACTCAATAAAGACATATTACGTTGTACTTACACTGTTATCTAACCCAATA
The DNA here is from genome assembly GCA_963680875.1 of Bathymodiolus brooksi. Classification (NCBI taxonomy): domain Eukaryota; kingdom Metazoa; phylum Mollusca; class Bivalvia; order Mytilida; family Modiolidae; genus Bathymodiolus; species Bathymodiolus brooksi. The sequence continues at coordinate 84,847,737 of OY804590.1, forward strand.
AAGACATATTACGTTGTACTTACACTGTTATCTAACTCAATAAAGACATATTACGTTGTACTTCACTGTTATCTAACCCAATAAAGACATATTACGTTGTACTTCACTGTTATCTAACTCAATAAAGACATATTACGTTGTACTTCACTGTTATCTAACCAAATAAAGACATATTACGTTGTACTTTCACTGTTATCTAACTCAATAAAGACATATTACGTTGTACTTCATTGTTATCTAACTCAATAAAGACATATTACATTGTACTTCACTGTAATCTAACCCAATAAAAACATATTACATTGTACTTCATTGTTATCTATCCCAATAAAGACATATTACATTGTACTTCACTGTTATCTAACTCAATAAAGACATATTACGTTGTACTTCATTGTTATCTAACCCAATAAAGACATATTAAGTTGTACATACACTGTTATCTAACTCAATAAAGACATATTACGTTGTACTTTACTGTTATCTAACCAAATAAAGACATATTACGTTGTACTTCACTGTTATCTAACCCAATAAAGACATATTACGTTATACTTCACTGTTATCCAACCCAATAAAGACATATTACGTTGTACTTCACTGTTATCTAACTCAATAAAGACATATTACGTTGTACTTCACTGTTATCTAACCCAATAAAGATATATTACGTTGTACTTTCACTGTTATCTAACTCAATAAAGACATATTACGTTGTACTTCATTGTTATCTAACCCAATAAAGACATATTACGTTGTACTTACACTGTTATCTAACCCAATAAAGACATATTACGTTGTACTTCATTGCTACCTAACCCAATAAAGACATATTACGTTGTACTTCACTGTTATCTAACTCAATAAAGACATATTACGTTGTACTTCATTGTTATCTAACCCAATAAAGACATATTACGTTGTACTTCACTGTTATCTAACCCAATAAAGACATATTACGTTGTACTTTCACTGCTATCTAACCCAATAAAGACATATTACGTTGTACTTCACTGTTATTTAACCCAATAAAGACATATTACGTTGTACTTTCACTGCTATCTAACCCAATAAAGACATATTACGTTGTACTTCACAGTTATTTAACCCAATAAAGACATATTACACTGTACTTTCACTGTTATCTAACCCAATAAAGACATATTACGTTGTACTTCACTGCTATCTAACCCAATAAAGACATATTACGTTGTACTTCACTACTATCTAACCCAATAAAGACATATTACGTTGTACTTCACTGTTATCTAACCCAATAAAGACATATTACGTTGTACTTCACTGCTATCTAACCCAATAAAGACATATTACGTTGTACTTTCACTGTTTTCTAACTCAATAAAGACATATTACGTTGTACTTCACTGTTATCTAACCCTATAAAGGCATATTACGTTGTACTTCACTGCTATCTAACCCAATAAAGAAATATTACGTTGTACTTTCACTGTTATCTAACCCAATAAAGACATATTACGTTGTACTTTCACTGTTATGTAACCCAATAAAGACATATTACGTTGTACTTCACTGTTATCTAACCCAATAAAGACATATTACGTTGTACTTTCACTATTATCTAACCCAATAAAGACATATTACGTTGTACTTCACTGTTATCTAACCCAATAAAGACATATTACGTTGTACTTCACTGTTATCTAACCCAATAAAGACATATTACGTTGTACTTCATTGTTATCTAACTCAATAAAGACATATTACGTTGTACTTCACTATTATCTAACCCAATAAAGACATATTACGTTGTACTTACACTGTTATCTAACTCAATAAAGACATATTACGTTGTACTTCACTGTTATCTAACCCAATAAAGAAATAATACGTTGTACTTCACTGTTATCTAACCCAATAAAGACATATTACGTTGTACTTCACTGTTATCTAACTCAATAAAGACATATTACGTTGTACTTTACTGTTATCTAACCCAATAAAGACATATTACGTTGTACTTCACTGTTATCTAATCCAATAAAGACATATTACGTTGTCCTTCATTGTTATCTAATCCAATAAAGACATATTACGTTGTACTTCACTGTTATCTAACTCAATAAAGACATATTACGTTGTACTTCACTGTTATCTAACCCAATAAAGACATATTACGTTGTACTTTCACTGTTATCTAACTCAATAAAGACATATTACGTTGTACTTCATTGTTATCTAACCCAATAAAGACATATTACGTTGTACTTACACTGTTATCTAACCCAATAAAGACATATTACGTTGTACTTCATTGTTATCTAACCCAATAAAGACATATTACGTTGTACTTCACTGTTATCTAACTCAATAAAGACATATTACGTTGTACTTCATTGTTATCTAACCTAATAAAGACATATTACGTTGTACTTCACTGTTATCTAACCCAATAAAGACATATTACGTTGTACTTCACTGTTATCTAACCCAATAAAGACATATTACGTTGTGCTTACACTGTTATCTAACACAATAAAGACATATTACGTTGTACTTCACTGTTATCTAACTCAATAAAGACATATTACGTTGTACTTCACTGTTATCTAACCCAATAAAGACATATTACGTTGTACTTATACTGTTATCTAACCCAATAAAGACATATTACGTTGTACTTCACTGTTATCTAACCCAATAAAGACATATTACGTTGTACTTCACTGTTATCTAACCCAATAAAAACATATTACGTTGTACTTACACTGTTATCTAACTCAATAAAGACATATTACGTTGTACTTCACTGTTATTTACCTCAATAAAGACATATTACGTTGTACTTCACTGTTATCTAACCCAATAAAGACATATTACGTTGTACTTCATTGTTATCTAACCCAATAAAGATATATTACGTTGTACTTCACGGTTATCTAACTCAATAAAGACATATTACGTTGTACTTCACTGTTATCTAACCCAATAAAGACATATTACGTTGTACTTCATTGTTATCTAACTCAATAAAGACAGATTAAGTTGTACTTGCACTGTTATCTAACTCAATAAAGAAATATTACGTTGTACTTCACTGTTATCTAACCCAATAAAGACATATTACGTTGTATTTCACTGGTATCTAACTCAATAAAGACATATTACGTTGTACTTCATTGTTATCTAACCCAATAAAGACATATTACGTTGTACTTCACTGTTATCTAACCCAATAAAGACATATTACGTTGTAGTTTCACTGCTATCTAACCCAATAAAGACATATTACGTTGTACGTCACTGTTATCTAACCCAATAAAGACATATTACGTTGTACTTTCACTGCTATCTAACCCAATAAAGACATATTACGTTGTACTTCACAGTTATTTAACCCAATAAAGACATATTACACTGTACTTTCACTGTTATCTAACCCAATAAAGACATATTACGTTGTACTCCACTGCTATCTAACCCAATAAAGACATATTACGTTGTACTTCACTACTATCTAACCCAATAAAGACATATTACGTTGTACTTCACTGTTATCTAACCCAATAAAGACATATTATGTTGTACTTCACTGCTATCTAACCCAATAAAGACATATTACGTTGTACTTTCACTGTTTTCTAACCCAATAAAGACATATTACGTTGTACTTCACTGTTATCTAACCCAATAAAGGCATATTACGTTGTACTTCACTGCTATCTAACCCAATAAAGAAATATTACGTTGTACTTTCACTGTTATCTAACCCAATAAAGACATATTACGTTGTACTTTCACTGTTATCTAACCCAATAAAGACATATTACGTTGTACTTCACTGTTATCTAACCCAATAAAGACATATTACGTTGTACTTTCACTATTATCTAACCCAATAAAGACATATTACGTTGTACTTCACTGTTATCTAACCCAATAAAGACATATTACGTTGTACTTCACTGTTATCTAACCCAATAAAGACATATTACGTTGTACTTCATTGTTATCTAACTCAATAAAGACATATTACGTTGTACTTCACTATTATCTAACCCAATAAAGACATATTACGTTGTACTTACACTGTTATCTAACTCAATAAAGACATATTACGTTGTACTTCACTGTTATCTAACCCAATAAAGACATATTACGTTGTACTTCACTGTTATCTAACCCAATAAAGACATATTACGTTGTACTTACACTGTTATCTAACTCAATAAAGACATATTACATTGTACTTTACTGTTATCTAACCCAATAAAGACATATTACGTTGTACTTCACTGTTATCTAACCCAATAAAGACATATTACGTTGTACTTCATTGTTATCTAATCCAATAAAGACATATTACGTTGTACTTCATTGTTATCTAACTCAATAAAGACATATTACGTTGTACTTCACTGTTATCTAACCCAATAAAGACATATTACGTTGTACTTTCACTGTTATCTAACTCAATAAAGACATATTACGTTGTACTTCATTGTTATCTAACCCAATAAAGACATATTACGTTGTACTTACACTGTTATCTAACCCAATAAAGACATATTACGTTGTACTTCATTGTTATCTAACCCAATAAAGGCATATTACGTTGTACTTCACTGTTATCTAACTCAATAAAGACATATTACGTTGTACTTCATTGTTATCTAACCTAATAAAGACATATTACTTTGTACTTCACTGTTATCTAACCCAATAAAGACATATTACGTTGTACTTACACTGTTATCTAACACAATAAAGACATATTACGTTGTACTTCACTGTTATCTAACTCAATAAAGACATATTACGTTGTACTTCACTGTTATCTAACCCAATAAAGACATATTACGTTGTTCTTACACTGTTATCTAACCCAATAAAGACATATTACGGTGTACTTCACTGTTATCTAACCCAATAAAGACATATTACGTTGTACTTCACTGTTATCTAACCCAATAAAAACATATTACGTTGTACTTACACTGTTATCTAACTCAATAAAGACATATTACGTTGTACTTCACTGTTATTTACCTCAATAAAGACATATTACGTTGTACTTCACTGTTATCTAACCCAATAAAGACATATTACGTTGTACTTCATTGTTATATAACCCAATAAAGATATATTACGTTGTACTTCACGGTTATCTAACTCAATAAAGACATATTACGTTGTACTTCACTGTTATCTAACCCAATAAAGACATATTACGTTGTACTTCATTGTTATCTAACTCAATAAAGACAGATTAAGTTGTACTTGCACTGTTATCTAACTCAATAAAGAAATATTACGTTGTACTTCACTGTTATCTAACCCAATAAAGACATATTACGTTGTATTTCACTGGTATCTAACTCAATAAAGACATATTACGTTGTACTTCACTGTTATCTACCTCAATAAAGACATATTACGTTGTACTTCACTGTTATCTACATGTAACTCAATAAAGACATATTACATTGTACTTCACTGTTATCTAACCCAATAAAGACATATTACGTTGTACTTCACTGTTATCTAACTCAATAAAGACATATTACGTTGCACTTCACTGTTATCTACCTCAATAAAGACATATTACGTTGTACTTCACTGTTATCTAACTCAATAAAGACATATTACGTTGTACTTCACTGTTATCTAACCCAATAAAGACATATTACGTTGTACTTCACTGTTATCTAACCCAATAAAGACATATTACGTTGTACTTCACTGTTATCTAACCCAATAAAGACATATTACGTTGTACTTACACTGTTATCTAACCCAATAAAGACATATTACGTTGTACTTACACTGTTATCTAACCCAATAAAGACATATTACGTTGTACTTCACTGTTATCTAACCCAATAAAGACATATTACGTTGTACTTCTCTGTTATCTAACTCAATAAAGACATATTACGTTGTACTTCACTGTTATCTAACTCAATAAAGACATATTACGTTGTACTTCACTGTTATCTAACCCAATAAAGACATATTACGTTGTACTTCACTGTTATCTAACCCAATAAAGACATATTACGTTGTACTTCACTGTTATCTAACCCAATAAAGACATATTACGTTGTACTTACACTGTTATCTAACTCAATAAAGACATATTACGTTGTACATGCAGTGTTATCTAACCCAATAAAGACATATTACGTTGTACTTACACTGTTATCTAACCCAATAAAGACATATTACGTTGTACTTCACTGTTATCTATCTCAATAAAGACATATTACGTTGTACTTCACTGTTATCTAACCCAATAAAGACATATTACGTTGTACTTCACTGTTATCTATCTCAATAAAGACATATTACGTTGTACTTACACTGTTATCTAACCCAATAAAGACATATTACGTTGTACTTCACTGTTATCTAACCCAATAAAGACATATTACGTTGTACTTCACTGTTATCTAACTCAATAAAGACATATTACGTTGTACTTCATTGTTATCTAACCCAATAAAGACATATTACGTTGTACTTCACTGTTATCTAACCCAATAAAGACATATTACGTTGTACTTCATTGTTATCTAACTCAATAAAGACATATTACGTTGTACTTGCAGTGTTATCTAACTCAATAAAGATATATTACGTTGTACTTCACTGTTATCTAACCCAATAAAGACATATTACGTTGTACTTCACTGTTATCTAACTCAATAAAGACATATTACGTTGTACTTCACTGTTATCTACCTCAATAAAGACATATTACGTTGTACTTCACTGTTATCTAACCCAATAAAGACATATTACGTTGTACTTCACTGTTATCTAACCCAATAAAGACATATTACGTTGTACTTCACTGTTATCTAACCCAATAAAGACATATTACGTTGTACTTACACTGTTATCTAACCCAATAAAGACATATTACGTTGTAATTCACTGTTATCTAACTCAATAAAGACATATTATGTTGTACTTCACTGTTATCTAACCCAATAAAGACATACTACGTTGTACTTACACTGTTATCTAACCCAATAAAGACATATTACGTTGTACTTCACTGTTATCTAACCCAATAAAGACATATTACGTTGTACTTGCAGTGTTATCTAACCCAATAAAGACATATTACGTTGTAATTACACTATTATCTAACCCAATAAAGACATATTACATTGTACTTCACTGTTATCTAACTCAATAAAGACATATTACATTGTACTTACACTGTTATCTAACCCAATAAAGACATATTACGTTGTAATTACACTGTTATCTAACCCAATAAAGACATATTACGTTGTACTTCACTGCTATCTAACTCAATAAAGACATATTACGTTGTACTTACACTGTTATCTAACCCAATAAAGACATATTACGTTGTACTTACACTGTTATCTAACTCAATAAAGACATATTACGTTGTACTTCAATGTTATCTAACTCAATAAAGACATATTACGTTGTACTTCACTGCTATCTAACTCAATAAAGACATATTACGTTGTACTTCACTGTTATCTAACCCAATAAAGACATATTACGTTGTACTTATACTGTTATCTAACCCAATAAAGACATATTACGTTGTACTTCACTGTTATCTAACCCAATAAAGACATATTACGTTGTACTTCACTGTTATCTAACCCAATAAAAACATATTACGTTGTACTTACACTGTTATCTAACTCAATAAAGACATATTACGTTGTACTTCACTGTTATTTACCTCAATAAAGACATATTACGTTGTACTTCACTGTTATCTAACCCAATAAAGACATATTACGTTGTACTTCATTGTTATCTAACCCAATAAAGATATATTACGTTGTACTTCACGGTTATCTAACTCAATAAAGACATATTACGTTGTACTTCACTGTTATCTAACCCAATAAAGACATATTACGTTGTACTTCATTGTTATCTAACTCAATAAAGACAGATTAAGTTGTACTTGCACTGTTATCTAACTCAATAAAGAAATATTACGTTGTACTTCACTGTTATCTAACCCAATAAAGACATATTACGTTGTATTTCACTGGTATCTAACTCAATAAAGACATATTACGTTGTACTTCATTGTTATCTAACCCAATAAAGACATATTACGTTGTACTTCACTGTTATCTAACCCAATAAAGACATATTACGTTGTAGTTTCACTGCTATCTAACCCAATAAAGACATATTACGTTGTACGTCACTGTTATCTAACCCAATAAAGACATATTACGTTGTACTTTCACTGCTATCTAACCCAATAAAGACATATTACGTTGTACTTCACAGTTATTTAACCCAATAAAGACATATTACACTGTACTTTCACTGTTATCTAACCCAATAAAGACATATTACGTTGTACTCCACTGCTATCTAACCCAATAAAGACATATTACGTTGTACTTCACTACTATCTAACCCAATAAAGACATATTACGTTGTACTTCACTGTTATCTAACCCAATAAAGACATATTATGTTGTACTTCACTGCTATCTAACCCAATAAAGACATATTACGTTGTACTTTCACTGTTTTCTAACCCAATAAAGACATATTACGTTGTACTTCACTGTTATCTAACCCAATAAAGGCATATTACGTTGTACTTCACTGCTATCTAACCCAATAAAGAAATATTACGTTGTACTTTCACTGTTATCTAACCCAATAAAGACATATTACGTTGTACTTTCACTGTTATCTAACCCAATAAAGACATATTACGTTGTACTTCACTGTTATCTAACCCAATAAAGACATATTACGTTGTACTTTCACTATTATCTAACCCAATAAAGACATATTACGTTGTACTTCACTGTTATCTAACCCAATAAAGACATATTACGTTGTACTTCACTGTTATCTAACCCAATAAAGACATATTACGTTGTACTTCATTGTTATCTAACTCAATAAAGACATATTACGTTGTACTTCACTATTATCTAACCCAATAAAGACATATTACGTTGTACTTACACTGTTATCTAACTCAATAAAGACATATTACGTTGTACTTCACTGTTATCTAACCCAATAAAGACATATTACGTTGTACTTCACTGTTATCTAACCCAATAAAGACATATTACGTTGTACTTACACTGTTATCTAACTCAATAAAGACATATTACATTGTACTTTACTGTTATCTAACCCAATAAAGACATATTACGTTGTACTTCACTGTTATCTAACCCAATAAAGACATATTACGTTGTACTTCATTGTTATCTAATCCAATAAAGACATATTACGTTGTACTTCATTGTTATCTAACTCAATAAAGACATATTACGTTGTACTTCACTGTTATCTAACCCAATAAAGACATATTACGTTGTACTTTCACTGTTATCTAACTCAATAAAGACATATTACGTTGTACTTCATTGTTATCTAACCCAATAAAGACATATTACGTTGTACTTACACTGTTATCTAACCCAATAAAGACATATTACGTTGTACTTCATTGTTATCTAACCCAATAAAGGCATATTACGTTGTACTTCACTGTTATCTAACTCAATAAAGACATATTACGTTGTACTTCATTGTTATCTAACCTAATAAAGACATATTACTTTGTACTTCACTGTTATCTAACCCAATAAAGACATATTACGTTGTACTTACACTGTTATCTAACACAATAAAGACATATTACGTTGTACTTCACTGTTATCTAACTCAATAAAGACATATTACGTTGTACTTCACTGTTATCTAACCCAATAAAGACATATTACGTTGTTCTTACACTGTTATCTAACCCAATAAAGACATATTACGGTGTACTTCACTGTTATCTAACCCAATAAAGACATATTACGTTGTACTTCACTGTTATCTAACCCAATAAAAACATATTACGTTGTACTTACACTGTTATCTAACTCAATAAAGACATATTACGTTGTACTTCACTGTTATTTACCTCAATAAAGACATATTACGTTGTACTTCACTGTTATCTAACCCAATAAAGACATATTACGTTGTACTTCATTGTTATATAACCCAATAAAGATATATTACGTTGTACTTCACGGTTATCTAACTCAATAAAGACATATTACGTTGTACTTCACTGTTATCTAACCCAATAAAGACATATTACGTTGTACTTCATTGTTATCTAACTCAATAAAGACAGATTAAGTTGTACTTGCACTGTTATCTAACTCAATAAAGAAATATTACGTTGTACTTCACTGTTATCTAACCCAATAAAGACATATTACGTTGTATTTCACTGGTATCTAACTCAATAAAGACATATTACGTTGTACTTCACTGTTATCTACCTCAATAAAGACATATTACGTTGTACTTCACTGTTATCTACATGTAACTCAATAAAGACATATTACATTGTACTTCACTGTTATCTAACCCAATAAAGACATATTACGTTGTACTTCACTGTTATCTAACTCAATAAAGACATATTACGTTGCACTTCACTGTTATCTACCTCAATAAAGACATATTACGTTGTACTTCACTGTTATCTAACTCAATAAAGACATATTACGTTGTACTTCACTGTTATCTAACCCAATAAAGACATATTACGTTGTACTTCACTGTTATCTAACCCAATAAAGACATATTACGTTGTACTTCACTGTTATCTAACCCAATAAAGACATATTACGTTGTACTTACACTGTTATCTAACCCAATAAAGACATATTACGTTGTACTTACACTGTTATCTAACCCAATAAAGACATATTACGTTGTACTTCACTGTTATCTAACCCAATAAAGACATATTACGTTGTACTTCTCTGTTATCTAACTCAATAAAGACATATTACGTTGTACTTCACTGTTATCTAACTCAATAAAGACATATTACGTTGTACTTCACTGTTATCTAACCCAATAAAGACATATTACGTTGTACTTCACTGTTATCTAACCCAATAAAGACATATTACGTTGTACTTCACTGTTATCTAACCCAATAAAGACATATTACGTTGTACTTACACTGTTATCTAACTCAATAAAGACATATTACGTTGTACATGCAGTGTTATCTAACCCAATAAAGACATATTACGTTGTACTTACACTGTTATCTAACCCAATAAAGACATATTACGTTGTACTTCACTGTTATCTATCTCAATAAAGACATATTACGTTGTACTTCACTGTTATCTAACCCAATAAAGACATATTACGTTGTACTTCACTGTTATCTATCTCAATAAAGACATATTACGTTGTACTTACACTGTTATCTAACCCAATAAAGACATATTACGTTGTACTTCACTGTTATCTAACCCAATAAAGACATATTACGTTGTACTTCACTGTTATCTAACTCAATAAAGACATATTACGTTGTACTTCATTGTTATCTAACCCAATAAAGACATATTACGTTGTACTTCACTGTTATCTAACCCAATAAAGACATATTACGTTGTACTTCATTGTTATCTAACTCAATAAAGACATATTACGTTGTACTTGCAGTGTTATCTAACTCAATAAAGATATATTACGTTGTACTTCACTGTTATCTAACCCAATAAAGACATATTACGTTGTACTTCACTGTTATCTAACTCAATAAAGACATATTACGTTGTACTTCACTGTTATCTACCTCAATAAAGACATATTACGTTGTACTTCACTGTTATCTAACCCAATAAAGACATATTACGTTGTACTTCACTGTTATCTAACCCAATAAAGACATATTACGTTGTACTTCACTGTTATCTAACCCAATAAAGACATATTACGTTGTACTTACACTGTTATCTAACCCAATAAAGACATATTACGTTGTAATTCACTGTTATCTAACTCAATAAAGACATATTATGTTGTACTTCACTGTTATCTAACCCAATAAAGACATACTACGTTGTACTTACACTGTTATCTAACCCAATAAAGACATATTACGTTGTACTTCACTGTTATCTAACCCAATAAAGACATATTACGTTGTACTTGCAGTGTTATCTAACCCAATAAAGACATATTACGTTGTAATTACACTATTATCTAACCCAATAAAGACATATTACATTGTACTTCACTGTTATCTAACTCAATAAAGACATATTACATTGTACTTACACTGTTATCTAACCCAATAAAGACATATTACGTTGTAATTACACTGTTATCTAACCCAATAAAGACATATTACGTTGTACTTCACTGCTATCTAACTCAATAAAGACATATTACGTTGTACTTACACTGTTATCTAACCCAATAAAGACATATTACGTTGTACTTACACTGTTATCTAACTCAATAAAGACATATTACGTTGTACTTCAATGTTATCTAACTCAATAAAGACATATTACGTTGTACTTCACTGCTATCTAACCCAATAAAGACATATTACGTTGTACTTACACTGTTATCTAACCCAATAAAAACATATTACGTTGTACTTCACTGTTATCTAACCCAATAAAGACATATTACGTTGTACTTCACTGTTATCTAACTCAATAAAGACATATTACGTTGTACTTACACTGTTGTCTAACCCAATAAAGACATATTACGTTGTACTTCACTGTTATCTAACTCAATAAAGACATATTACGTTGTACTTCACTGTTATCTAACCCAATAAAGACATATTACGTTGTACTTCACTGTTATCTAACCCAATACAGACATATCACGTTGTAATTACACTGTTATCTAACCCAATAAAGACACATTACGTTGTACTTCACTGTTATCTAACTCAATAAAGACATATTACGTTGTACTTCACTGTTATCTAACACAATAAAGACATATTACGTTGTACTTCACTGTTATCTAACTCAATAAAGACATATTACGTTGTACTTACACTGTTATCTAACCCAATAAAGACATATTACGTTGTACTTCACTGTTATCTAACTCAATAAAGACATATTACGTTGTACTTCACTGTTATCTAACTCAATAAAGACATATTACGTTGTACTTCACTGTTATCTAACTAAATAACGACATATTACGTTGTACTTCACTGTTATCTAACCCAATAAAGACATATTACGTTGTACTTACACTGTTATCTAACCCAATAAAGACATATTACGTTATACTTCACTGTTATCTAACCCAATAAAGACATATTACGTTGTACTTCACTGTTATCTAACCCAATAAAGACATATTACGTTGTAATTCACTGTTATCTAACCCAATAAAGACATATTACTTTGTACTTCACTGTTATCTAACTCAATAAAGACATATTACGTTGTATTTCACTGTTATCTAACCCAATAAAGACATATTACGTTGTACTTACACTGTTATCTAATCCAATAAAGACATATTACGTTGTACTTCACTGTTATCTAACTCAATAAAGACATATTACTTTGTACTTACACTGTTATCTAACACAATAGAGACATATTACGTTGTACTTCACTGTTATCTAACCCAATAAAGACATATTACCTTGTATTTCACTGTTATCTAACCCAATAAAGACATATTACGTTGTACTTCACTGTTATCTAACCCAATAAAGACATATTACGTTGTACTTCACTGTTATCTAACTCAATAAAGACATATTACGTTGTACTTCACTTCTATCTAACCCAATAAAGACATATTAAGTTGTACTTACACTGTTATCTAACCCAATAAAGACATATTACGTAGTACTTACACTGTTATCTAACCCAATAAAGACATATTACGTTGTACTTCACTGTTATCTAACCCAATAAAGACATATTACGTTGTACTTACACTGTTATCTAACTCAATAAAGACATATTACGTTGTACTTCACTGTTATCTAACTCAATAAAGACATATTACGTTGTACTTTACTGTTATCTAACTCAATAAAGCCATATAACGTTGTACTTCACTGTTATCTAACCCAATAAAGACATATTACGTTGTACTTCACTGTTATCTACCTCAATAAAGACATATTACGTTGTACTTCACTGTTATCTAACTCAATAAAGACATATTACGTTGTACTTCACTGTTATCTAACCCAATAAAGACATATTACGTTGTACTTACACTGTTATCTAACCCAATAGAGACATATTACGTTGTATTTCACTGTTATCTAACCCAATAAAGACATATTACGTTGTACTTCACTGTTATCTAACCCAATAAAGACATATTACGTTGTACTTCACTGTTATCTAACTCAATAAAGACATATTACGTTGTACTTCACTGCTATCTAACCCAATTAAGACATATTAAGTTGTACTTACACTGTTATCTAACCCAATAAAGACATATTACGTTGTACTTACACTGTCATCTAACCCAATAAAGACATATTACGTTGTACTTCACTGTTATCTAACCCAATAAAGACATATTACGTTGTACTTACACTGTTATCTAACTCAATAAAGACATATTACGTTGTACTTCACTGTTATCTAACCCAATAAAGACATATTACGTTGTACTTCACTGTTATCTAACTCAATAAAGACATATTACGTTGTACTTCACTGTTATCTAACCCAATAAAGAAATATTACGTTGTACTTCACTGTTATCTAACCCAATAAAGACATATTACGTTGTACTTACACTGTTATCTAACTCAATAAAGACATATTACGTTGTACTTACACTGTTATCTAACTCAATAAAGACATATTACGTTGTACTTCACTGTTATCTAACTCAATAAAGACATATCACGTTGTAGTTCACTGTTATCTAACCCAATAAAGACATATTACGTTGTACTTCACTGTTATCTAACCCAATAAAGACATATTACGTTGTACTTCACTGTTATCTAACCCAATAAAGACATATTACGTTGTACTTCACTGTTATCTAACCCAATAAAGACATATTACGTTGTACGTACACTGTTATCTAACCCAATAAAGACATATTACATTGTACTTCACTGTTATCTAACCCAATAAAGACATATTACGTTGTACTTCACTGTTATCTAACCCAATAAAGACATATTACGTTGTACTTCACTGTTATCTAACTCAATAAAGACATATTACGTTGTACTTATAATGCTATCTAACCCAATTAAAACATATTACGTTGTACTTCACTGTTATCTAACCCAATAAAGACATATTACGTTGTACTTCACTGCTATCTAACCCAATAAAGACATATTACGTTGTACTTCACTGTTATCTAACTCAATAAAGACATATTACGTTGTATTACTGTTATCTAACTCAATAAAGACATATTATGTTGTACTTACACTGTTATCTAACCCAATAAAGACATATTACGTTGTATCACTGTTATCTAACTCAATAAAGACATATTACGTTGTACTTCACTGTTATCTAACTCAATAAAGACATATTACGTTGTACTTACACTGTTATCTAACCCAATAAAGACATATTACGTTGTACATACACTGTTATCTAACTCAATAAAGACATATTACGTTGTACTTCACTGTTATCTAACTCAATAAAGACATATTACGTTGTACTTCACTGTTATCTAACCCAATAAAGACATATTACGTTGTACTTCACTGTTATCTAACCCAATAAAGACATATTACGTTGTACTTCATTGTTATCTAACTCAATAAAGACATATTACGTTGTACTTGCAGTGTTATCTAACTCAATAAAGACATATTACGTTGTACTTCACTGTTATCTACCTCAATAAAGACATATTACGTTGTACTTCACTGTTATCTAACTCAATAAAGACATATTACGTTGTATTTCACTGTTATCTAACCCAATAAAGACATATTACGTTGTACTTCACTGTTATCTACCTCAATAAAGACATATTACGTTGTACTTCACTGTTATCTAACTCAATAAAGACATATTACGTTGTACTTCACTGTTATCTAACCCAATAAAGACATATTACGTTGTACTTCACTGTTATCTAACCCAATAAAGACATATTACGTTGTACTTCACTGTTATCTAACTCAATAAAGACATATTACGTTGTACTTATAATGCTATCTAACCCAATTAAAACATATTACGTTGTACTTCACTGTTATCTAACCCAATAAAGACATATTACGTTTTACTTCACTGCTATCTAACCCAATAAAGACATATTACGTTGTACTTCACTGTTATCTAACTCAATAAAGACATATTACGTTGTATTACTGTTATCTAACTCAATAAAGACATATTACGTTGTACTTACACTGTTATCTAACCCAATAAAGACATATTACGTTCTATCACTGTTATCTAACTCAATAAAGACATATTACGTTGTACTTCACTGTTATCTAACTCAATAAAGACATATTACGTTGTACTTACACTGTTATCTAACTCAATAAAGACATATTACGTTGTACATACACTGTTATCGAACTCAATAAAGACATATTACGTTGTACTTCACTGTTATCTAACTCAATAAAGACATATTACGTTGTACTTCACTGTTATCTAACCCAATAAAGACATATTACGTTGTACTTCACTTTTATCTAACCCAATAAAGACATATTACGTTGTACTTCATTGTTATCTAACTCAATAAAGACATATTACGTTGTACTTGCAGTGTTATCTAACTCA
The DNA here is from genome assembly GCA_963680875.1 of Bathymodiolus brooksi. Classification (NCBI taxonomy): domain Eukaryota; kingdom Metazoa; phylum Mollusca; class Bivalvia; order Mytilida; family Modiolidae; genus Bathymodiolus; species Bathymodiolus brooksi. The sequence goes on from OY804590.1 coordinate 84,864,329, forward strand.
ATAAACACATATTACGTTGTACTTCACTGTTATCTAACCCAACAAAGACATATTACGTTGTACTTCACTGTTATCTAACTCAATAAAGACATATTACGTTGTACTTCACTGTTATCTACCTCAATAAAGACATATTACGTTATACTTCACTGTTATATAACTCAATAAAGACATATTACGTTGTACTTCACTGTTATCTAACTCAATAAAGACATATTACGTTGTACTTCACTGTTATCTAACCCAATAACGACATATTACGTTGTACTTCACTGTTATCTAACCCAATAAAGACATATTACGTTGTACTTACACTGTTATCTAACCCAATAAAGACATATTACGTTGTACTTCACTGCTATCTAACCCAATAAAGACATATTACGTTGTACTTCATTGTTATCTAACCCAATAAAGACATATTATGTTGTACTTACACTGTTATCTAACCCAATAAAGACATATTACATTGTACTTCACTGCTATCTAACCCAATAAAGACATATTACGTTGTACTTGCAGTGTTATCTAACCCAATAAAGACATATTACTTTGTAATTACACTGTTATCTAACTCAATAAAGACATATTACGTTGTACTTACACTGTTATCTAACCCAATAAAGACATATTATGTTGTACTTACACTGTTATCTAACACAATAAAGACATATTACGTTGTACTTCACTGTTATCTAACTCAATAAAGACATATTACGTTGTACTTACACTGTTATCTAACCCAATAAAGACATATTATGTTGTACTTACACTGTTATCTAACCCAATAAAGACATATTACGTTGTACTTCACTGTTATCTAACTCAATAAAGACATATTACGTTGTACTCACACTGTTATCTAACCCAATAAAGACATATTACGTTGTAATTACACTGCTATCTAACTCAATAAAGACATATTACGTTGTACTTACACTGTTATCTAACCCAATAAAGACATATTACGTTGTACTTCACTGTTATCTAACTCAATAAAGACATATTACGTTGTACTTACACTGTTATCTAACCCAATAAAGACATATTACGTTGTACTTACACTGTAATCTAACCTAATAAAGACATATTACGTTGTACCTCACTGTTATCTAACCCAATAAAGACATATTACGTTGTACTTCACTGTTATCTAACTCAATAAAGACATATTACGTTGTACTTACACTGTTTTCTAACCCAATAAAGACATATTACGTTGTACTTCACTGTTATCTAACTCAATAAAGACATATTACGTTGTACTTTACTGTTATTTAACCCAATAAAGACATATTACGTTGTACTTCACTGTTACCTAACCCAATAAAGACATATTACGTTGTACTTAACTGTTATCTAACCCAATAAAGACATATTACGTTGTACTTCACTGTTATCTAACCCAATAAAGACATATCACGTTGTAATTACACTGTTATCTAACCCAATAAAGACATATTACGTTGTACTTTCACTGTTATCTAACCCAATAAAGACATATTACGTTGTACTTCACTGTTATCTAACTCAATAAAGACATATTACGTTGTACTTCACTGTTATCTAACCCAATAAAGATATATTAAGTTGTACTTCACTGTTATCTAACTCAATAAAGACATATTACGTTGTACTTACACTGTTATCTAACCCAATAAAGACATATTACGTTTTACTTCACTGTTATCTAATCCAATAAAGACATATTACGTTGTACTTACACTGTTATCTAACCCAATAAAGACATATTACGTTGTACTTCACTGTTATCTAACCCAATAAAGACATATTACGTTGTACTTACACTGTTATCTAACCAATAAAGACATATTACGTTGTACTTACACTGTTATCTTACCCAATAAAGACATATTACGTTGTACTTCACTGTTATCTAACTCAATAAAGACATATTACGTTGTACTTACACTGTTATCTAACTCAATAAAGACATATTACGTTGTACTTCACTGTTATCTAACCCAATAAAGACATATTACGTTGTACTTCACTGCTATCTAACCCAATAAAGACATATTACGTTGTACTTACACTGTTATCTAACCAATAAAGACATATTACGTTGTACTTACACTGTTATCTAACCCAATAAAGACATATTACGTTGTACTTCACTGTTATCTAACTCAATAAAGACATATTACGTGATACTTACACTGTTATCTAACTCAATAAAGACATATTACGTTGTACTTCACTGTTATCTAACCCAATAAAGACATATTACGTTGTACTTCACTGTTATCTAACTCAATAAAGACATATTACGTTGTACTTCACCGTTATCTAACCCAATAAAGACATATTACGTTGTACTTCACTGTTATCTAACCCAATAAAGACATATTACGTTGTACTTCACTTTTATCTATCCCAATAAATAAGTATTACGTTGTACTTCTCTGTTATCTAACCCAATAAAGACATATTACGTTGTACTTCACTGTTATCTAACCCAATAAAGACATATTACTTTGTACTTCACTGATATCTAACCCAATAAAGACATATTACGTTGTACTTCACTGTTATCTAACCCAATAAAGACATATTACGTTGTACTTACACTGTTATCTAACCCAATAAAGACATATTACGTTGTACTTCACTGTTATCTAACCCAATAAAGACATATTACGTTGTACTTCACTGTTATCTAACCCAATAAAGACATATTACGTTGTACTTCACTGTTATCTAACCCAATAAAGACATATTACGTTGTACTTACACTGTTATCTAACTCAATAAAGACATATTAAGTTGTACTTACACTGTTATCTAACTCAATAAAGACATATTACGTTGTACTTCACTGTTATCTAACCCAATAAAGACATATTACGTTGTATTTCACTGTTATCTAACCCAATAAAGACATATTACGCTGTACTGCACTGTTATCTAACCCAATAAAGACATATTACTTTGTACTTCACTGTTATCTAACTCAATAAAGACATATTACGTTGTACTTCACTGCTATCTAACCCAATAAAGACATATTACGTTGTACTTACACTGTTATCTAACCCAATAAAGACATATTACGTTGTACTTCACTGTTATCTAACCCAATAAAGACATATTACGTTGTACTTACACTGTTATCTAACCCAATAAAGACATATTACGTTGTACTTCACTGTTATCTAACCCAATAAAGACATATTACGTTGTACTTACACTGTTATCTAACTCAATAAAGACATAATACGTTGTACTTCACTGTTATCTAACCCAATAAAGACATATTACGTTGTATTTCACTGTTATCTAACCCAATAAAGACATATTACGTTGTACTTCACTGTTATCTAACCCAATAAAGACATATTATGTTGTACTTCACTGTTATCTAACCCAATAAAGACATATTACGTTGTACTTACACTGTTATCTAACTCAATACAGACATATTACGTTGTACTTCACTGTTATCTAACCCAATAAAGACATATTACGTTGTACTTCACTGTTATCTAACCCAATAAAGACATATTACGTTGTACTTCACTGTTATCTAACCCAATAAAGACATATTACGTTGTACTTCACTGTTATCTAACCCAATAAAGACATATTACGTTGTACTTCACTGTTATCTAACTCAATAAAGACATATTACGTTGTACTTATACTGCTATCTAACCCAATTAAAACATATTACGTTGTACTTCATTGTTATCTAACCCAATAAAGACATATTACGTTGTACTTCACTGTTATCTAACTCAATAAAGACATATTACGTTGTATCACTGTTATCTAACTCAATAAAGACATATTATGTTGTACTTCACTGTTATCTAACTCAATAAAGACATATTACGTTGTACTTACACTGTTATCTAACCCAATAAAGACATATTACGTTGTATCACTGTTATCTAACTCAATAAAGACATATTACGTTGTACTTCACTGTTATCTAACTCAATAAAGACATATTACGTTGTACTTACACTGTTATATAACCCAATAAAGACATATTACGTTGTATCACTGTTATCTAACCCAATAAAGACATATTACGTTGTACTTCACTGTTATCTAACTCAATAAAGACATATTACGTTGTATTTCACTGTTATCTAACCCAATAAAGACATATTACGTTGTACTTCACTGTTATCTAACCCAATAAAGACATATTACGTTGTACTTCACTGTTATCTAACCCAATAAAGACATAATACGTTGTACTTCACTGTTATCTAACCCAATAAAGACATATTACGTTGTACTTCACTGTTATCTAACCCAATAAAGACATATTACGTTGTACTTCACTTTTATCTAACCCAATAAATACATATTACGTTGTACTTCTCTGTTATCTTACCCAATAAAGACATATTACGTTGTACTTCACTGTTATCTAACCCAATAAAGACATATTACGTTGTACTTCACTGTTATCTAACCCAATAAAGACATATTACGTTGTACTTCACTGTTATCTAACCCAATAAAGACATATTACGTTGTACTTCACTGTTATCTAACCCAATAAAGACATATTACGTTGTACTTCACTGTTATCTAACCCAATAAAGACATATTACGTTGTACTTCACTGTTATCTAACCCAATAAAGACATATTACGTTGTACTTCACTGTTATCTAACCCAATAAAGACATATTACGTTGTACTTACACTGTTATCTAACTCAATAAAGACATATTACGTTGTACTTACACTGTTATCTAACTCAATAAAGTCATATTACGTTGTACTTCACTGTTATCTAACCCAATAAAGACATATTACGTTGTACTTCACTGTTATCTAACCCAATAAAGACATATTACGTTGTACTTCACTGTTATCTAACCCAATAAAGACATATTACGTTGTACTTCACTGTTATCTAACTCAATAAAGACATATTACGTTGTACTTACACTGTTATCTAACCCAATAAAGACATATTACGTTGTATCACTGTTATCTAACTCAATAAAGACATATTACGTTGTACTTCACTGTTATCTAACTCAATAAAGACATATTACGTTGTACTTACACTGTTATCTAACCCAATAAAGACATATTACGTTGTATCATTGTTATCTAACCCAATAAAGACATATTACGTTGTACTTCACTGTTATCTAACTCAATAAAGACATATTACGTTGTACTTCACTGTTATCTAACCCAATAAAGACATATTACGTTGTACTTCACTGTTATCTAAACCAATAAAGACATATTACATTGTACTTCACTGTTATCTAACTCAATAAAGACATATTACGTTGTACTTATAATGCTATCTAACCCAATTAAAACATATTACGTTGTACTTCACTGTTATCTAACCCAATAAAGACATATTACGTTTTACTTCACTGCTATCTAACCCAATAAAGACATATTACGTTGTACGTCACTGTTATCTAACTCAATAAAGACATATTACATGTATTACTGTTATCTAACTCAATAAAGACATATTACGTTGTACTTACACTGTTATCTAACCCAATAAAGACATATTACGTTCTATCACTGTTATCTAACTCAATAAAGACATATTACGTTGTACTTCACTGTTATCTAACTCAATAAAGACATATTACGTTGTACTTACACTGTTATCTAACTCAATAAAGACATATTACGTTGTACATACACTGTTATCGAACTCAATAAAGACATATTACGTTGTACTTCACTATTATCTAACTCAATAAAGACATATTACGTTGTACTTCACTGTTATCTAACCCAATAAAGACATATTACGTTGTACTTCACTTTTATCTAACCCAATAAAGACATATTACGTTGTACTTCATTGTTATCTAACTCAATAAAGACATATTACGTTGTACTTGCAGTGTTATCTAACTCAATAAACACATATTACGTTGTACTTCACTGTTATCTAACCCAACAAAGACATATTACGTTGTACTTCACTGTTATCTAACTCAATAAAGACATATTACGTTGTACTTCACTGTTATCTACCTCAATAAAGACATATTACGTTATACTTCACTGTTATATAACTCAATAAAGACATATTACGTTGTACTTCACTGTTATCTAACTCAATAAAGACATATTACGTTGTACTTCACTGTTATCTAACCCAATAACGACATATTACGTTGTACTTCACTGTTATCTAACCCAATAAAGACATATTACGTTGTACTTACACTGTTATCTAACCCAATAAAGACATATTACGTTGTACTTCACTGCTATCTAACCCAATAAAGACATATTACGTTGTACTTCATTGTTATCTAACCCAATAAAGACATATTATGTTGTACTTACACTGTTATCTAACCCAATAAAGACATATTACATTGTACTTCACTGCTATCTAACCCAATAAAGACATATTACGTTGTACTTGCAGTGTTATCTAACCCAATAAAGACATATTACTTTGTAATTACACTGTTATCTAACTCAATAAAGACATATTACGTTGTACTTACACTGTTATCTAACCCAATAAAGACATATTATGTTGTACTTACACTGTTATCTAACACAATAAAGACATATTACGTTGTACTTCACTGTTATCTAACTCAATAAAGACATATTACGTTGTACTTACACTGTTATCTAACCCAATAAAGACATATTATGTTGTACTTACACTGTTATCTAACCCAATAAAGACATATTACGTTGTACTTCACTGTTATCTAACTCAATAAAGACATATTACGTTGTACTCACACTGTTATCTAACCCAATAAAGACATATTACGTTGTAATTACACTGCTATCTAACTCAATAAAGACATATTACGTTGTACTTACACTGTTATCTAACCCAATAAAGACATATTACGTTGTACTTCACTGTTATCTAACTCAATAAAGACATATTACGTTGTACTTACACTGTTATCTAACCCAATAAAGACATATTACGTTGTACTTCACTGTTATCTAACCCAATAAAGACATATTACGTTGTACTTCACTGTTATCTAACCCAATAAAGACATATTACGTTGTACTTCACTGTTATCTAACCCAATAAAGACATATTACGTTGTACTTCACTGTTATCTAACTCAATAAAGACATATTACGTTGTACTTACACTGTTATCTAACCCAATAAAGACATATTACGTTGTATCACTGTTATCTAACTCAATAAAGACATATTACGTTGTACTTCACTGTTATCTAACTCAATAAAGACATATTACGTTGTACTTACACTGTTATCTAACCCAATAAAGACATATTACGTTGTATCATTGTTATCTAACCCAATAAAGACATATTACGTTGTACTTCACTGTTATCTAACTCAATAAAGACATATTACGTTGTACTTCACTGTTATCTAACCCAATAAAGACATATTACGTTGTACTTCACTGTTATCTAACCCAATAAAGACATATTACGTTGTACTTCACTGTTATCTAACTCAATAAAGACATATTACGTTGTACTTATAATGCTATCTAACCCAATTAAAACATATTACGTTGTACTTCACTGTTATCTAACCCAATAAAGACATATTACGTTTTACTTCACTGCTATCTAACCCAATAAAGACATATTACGTTGTACTTCACTGTTATCTAACTCAATAAAGACATATTACGTTGTATTACTGTTATCTAACTCAATAAAGACATATTACGTTGTACTTACACTGTTATCTAACCCAATAAAGACATATTACGTTCTATCACTGTTATCTAACTCAATAAAGACATATTACGTTGTACTTCACTGTTATCTAACTCAATAAAGACATATTACGTTGTACTTACACTGTTATCTAACTCAATAAAGACATATTACGTTGTACATACACTGTTATCGAACTCAATAAAGACATATTACGTTGTACTTCACTGTTATCTAACTCAATAAAGACATATTACGTTGTACTTCACTGTTATCTAACCCAATAAAGACATATTACGTTGTACTTCACTTTTATCTAACCCAATAAAGACATATTACGTTGTACTTCATTGTTATCTAACTCAATAAAGACATATTACGTTGTATTTGCAGTGTTATCTAACTCAATAAACACATATTACGTTGTACTTCACTGTTATCTAACCCAACAAAGACATATTACGTTGTACTTCACTGTTATCTAACTCAATAAAGACATATTACGTTGTACTTCACTGTTATCTACCTCAATAAAGACATATTACGTTATACTTCACTGTTATATAACTCAATAAAGACATATTACGTTGTACTTCACTGTTATCTAACTCAATAAAGACATATTACGTTGTACTTCACTGTTATCTAACCCAATAACGACATATTACGTTGTACTTCACTGTTATCTAACCCAATAAAGACATATTACGTTGTACTTACACTGTTATCTAACCCAATAAAGACATATTACGTTGTACTTCACTGCTATCTAACCCAATAAAGACATATTACGTTGTACTTCATTGTTATCTAACCCAATAAAGACATATTATGTTGTACTTACACTGTTATCTAACCCAATAAAGACATATTACATTGTACTTCACTGCTATCTAACCCAATAAAGACATATTACGTTGTACTTGCAGTGTTATCTAACCCAATAAAGACATATTACGTTGTACTTACACTGTTATCTAACTCAATAAAGACATATTACGTTGTACTTACACTGTTATCTAACTCAATAAAGACATATTACGTTGTACTTCACTGTTATCTAACCCAATAAAGACATATTACGTTGTACTTCACTGCTATCTAACCCAATAAAGACATATTACGTTGTACTTACACTGTTATCTAACCAATAAAGACATATTACGTTGTACTTACACTGTTATCTAACCCAATAAAGACATATTACGTTGTACTTCACTGTTATCTAACTCAATAAAGACATATTACGTGATACTTACACTGTTATCTAACTCAATAAAGACATATTACGTTGTACTTCACTGTTATCTAACCCAATAAAGACATATTACGTTGTACTTCACTGTTATCTAACTCAATAAAGACATATTACGTTGTACTTCACCGTTATCTAACCCAATAAAGACATATTACGTTGTACTTCACTGTTATCTAACCCAATAAAGACATATTACGTTGTACTTCACTTTTATCTAACCCAATAAATAAGTATTACGTTGTACTTCTCTGTTATCTAACCCAATAAAGACATATTACGTTGTACTTCACTGTTATCTAACCCAATAAAGACATATTACTTTGTACTTCACTGATATCTAACCCAATAAAGACATATTACGTTGTACTTCACTGTTATCTAACCCAATAAAGACATATTACGTTGTACTTACACTGTTATCTAACCCAATAAAGACATATTACGTTGTACTTCACTGTTATCTAACCCAATAAAGACATATTACGTTGTACTTCACTGTTATCTAACCCAATAAAGACATATTACGTTGTACTTCACTGTTATCTAACCCAATAAAGACATATTACGTTGTACTTACACTGTTATCTAACTCAATAAAGACATATTAAGTTGTACTTACACTGTTATCTAACTCAATAAAGACATATTACGTTGTACTTCACTGTTATCTAACCCAATAAAGACATATTACGTTGTATTTCACTGTTATCTAACCCAATAAAGACATATTACGCTGTACTGCACTGTTATCTAACCCAATAAAGACATATTACTTTGTACTTCACTGTTATCTAACTCAATAAAGACATATTACGTTGTACTTCACTGCTATCTAACCCAATAAAGACATATTACGTTGTACTTACACTGTTATCTAACCCAATAAAGACATATTACGTTGTACTTCACTGTTATCTAACCCAATAAAGACATATTACGTTGTACTTACACTGTTATCTAACCCAATAAAGACATATTACGTTGTACTTCACTGTTATCTAACCCAATAAAGACATATTACGTTGTACTTACACTGTTATCTAACTCAATAAAGACATAATACGTTGTACTTCACTGTTATCTAACCCAATAAAGACATATTACGTTGTATTTCACTGTTATCTAACCCAATAAAGACATATTACGTTGTACTTCACTGTTATCTAACCCAATAAAGACATATTATGTTGTACTTCACTGTTATCTAACCCAATAAAGACATATTACGTTGTACTTACACTGTTATCTAACTCAATACAGACATATTACGTTGTACTTCACTGTTATCTAACCCAATAAAGACATATTACGTTGTACTTCACTGTTATCTAACCCAATAAAGACATATTACGTTGTACTTCACTGTTATCTAACCCAATAAAGACATATTACGTTGTACTTCACTGTTATCTAACCCAATAAAGACATATTACGTTGTACTTCACTGTTATCTAACTCAATAAAGACATATTACGTTGTACTTATACTGCTATCTAACCCAATTAAAACATATTACGTTGTACTTCATTGTTATCTAACCCAATAAAGACATATTACGTTGTACTTCACTGTTATCTAACTCAATAAAGACATATTACGTTGTATCACTGTTATCTAACTCAATAAAGACATATTATGTTGTACTTCACTGTTATCTAACTCAATAAAGACATATTACGTTGTACTTACACTGTTATCTAACCCAATAAAGACATATTACGTTGTATCACTGTTATCTAACTCAATAAAGACATATTACGTTGTACTTCACTGTTATCTAACTCAATAAAGACATATTACGTTGTACTTACACTGTTATATAACCCAATAAAGACATATTACATTGTACTTCACTGTTATCTAACCCAATAAAGACATATTACGTTGTACTTCACTGTTATCTAACTCAATAAAGACATATTACGTTGTACTTATACTGCTATCTAACCCAATTAAAACATATTACGTTGTACTTCACTGTTAACTAACCCAATAAAGACATATTACGTTGTACTTCACTGCTATCTAACCCAATAAAGACATATTACGTTGTACTTCACTGTTATCTAACCCAATAAAGACATATTACGTTGTACTTCACTGTTATCTAACCCAATAAAGACATATTACGTTGTACTTCACTGTTATCTAACTCAATAAAGACATATTACGTTGTACTTCACTGTTATCTAACCCAATTAAGACATATTACGTTGTACTTACACTGTTATCTAACCCAATAAAGACATATTACGTTGTACTTCACTGTTATCTAACCCAATAAAGACATATTACATTGTACTTCACTGTTATCTAACCCAATAAAGACATATTACGTTGTACTTCACTGTTATCTAACCCAATAAAGACATATTACGTTGTACTTCACTGTTATCTAACCCAATAAAGACATATTACGTTGTACTTCACTGTTATCTAACTCAATAAAGACATATTACGTTGTACTTATACTGCTATCTAACCCAATTAAAAAATATTACGTTGTACTTCACTGTTATCTAACCCAATAAAGACATATTACGTTGTACTTCACTGCTATCTAACCCAATAAAGACATATTACGATGTACTTCCCTGTTATCTAACTCAATAAAGACATATTACGTTGTATCACTGTTAGCTAACTCAATAAAGACATATTATGTTGTACTTCACTGTTATCTAACTCAATAAAGACATATTACGTTGTACTTACACTGTTATCTAACCCAATAAAGACATATTACGTTGTACTTCACTGTTATCTAACTCAATAAAGACATATTACGTTGTACTTACACTGTTATCTAACTCAATAAAGACATATTACGTTGTACTTCACTGTTATCTAACCCAATAAAGACATATTACGTTGTACTTCACTGCTATCTAACCCAATAAAGACATATTACGTTGTACTTACACTGTTATCTAACCAATAAAGACATATTACGTTGTACTTACACTGTTATCTAACCCAATAAAGACATATTACGTTGTACTTCACTGTTATCTAACTCAATAAAGACATATTACGTGATACTTACACTGTTATCTAACTCAATAAAGACATATTACGTTGTACTTCACTGTTATCTAACCCAATAAAGACATATTACGTTGTACTTCACTGTTATCTAACTCAATAAAGACATATTACGTTGTACTTCACCGTTATCTAACCCAATAAAGACATATTACGTTGTACTTCACTGTTATCTAACCCAATAAAGACATATTACGTTGTACTTCACTTTTATCTAACCCAATAAATAAGTATTACGTTGTACTTCTCTGTTATCTAACCCAATAAAGACATATTACGTTGTACTTCACTGTTATCTAACCCAATAAAGACATATTACTTTGTACTTCACTGATATCTAACCCAATAAAGACATATTACGTTGTACTTCACTGTTATCTAACCCAATAAAGACATATTACGTTGTACTTACACTGTTATCTAACCCAATAAAGACATATTACGTTGTACTTCACTGTTATCTAACCCAATAAAGACATATTACGTTGTACTTCACTGTTATCTAACCCAATAAAGACATATTACGTTGTACTTCACTGTTATCTAACCCAATAAAGACATATTACGTTGTACTTACACTGTTATCTAACTCAATAAAGACATATTAAGTTGTACTTACACTGTTATCTAACTCAATAAAGACATATTACGTTGTACTTCACTGTTATCTAACCCAATAAAGACATATTACGTTGTATTTCACTGTTATCTAACCCAATAAAGACATATTACGCTGTACTGCACTGTTATCTAACCCAATAAAGACATATTACTTTGTACTTCACTGTTATCTAACTCAATAAAGACATATTACGTTGTACTTCACTGCTATCTAACCCAATAAAGACATATTACGTTGTACTTACACTGTTATCTAACCCAATAAAGACATATTACGTTGTACTTCACTGTTATCTAACCCAATAAAGACATATTACGTTGTACTTACACTGTTATCTAACCCAATAAAGACATATTACGTTGTACTTCACTGTTATCTAACCCAATAAAGACATATTACGTTGTACTTACACTGTTATCTAACTCAATAAAGACATAATACGTTGTACTTCACTGTTATCTAACCCAATAAAGACATATTACGTTGTATTTCACTGTTATCTAACCCAATAAAGACATATTACGTTGTACTTCACTGTTATCTAACCCAATAAAGACATATTATGTTGTACTTCACTGTTATCTAACCCAATAAAGACATATTACGTTGTACTTACACTGTTATCTAACTCAATACAGACATATTACGTTGTACTTCACTGTTATCTAACCCAATAAAGACATATTACGTTGTACTTCACTGTTATCTAACCCAATAAAGACATATTACGTTGTACTTCACTGTTATCTAACCCAATAAAGACATATTACGTTGTACTTCACTGTTATCTAACCCAATAAAGACATATTACGTTGTACTTCACTGTTATCTAACTCAATAAAGACATATTACGTTGTACTTATACTGCTATCTAACCCAATTAAAACATATTACGTTGTACTTCATTGTTATCTAACCCAATAAAGACATATTACGTTGTACTTCACTGTTATCTAACTCAATAAAGACATATTACGTTGTATCACTGTTATCTAACTCAATAAAGACATATTATGTTGTACTTCACTGTTATCTAACTCAATAAAGACATATTACGTTGTACTTACACTGTTATCTAACCCAATAAAGACATATTACGTTGTATCACTGTTATCTAACTCAATAAAGACATATTACGTTGTACTTCACTGTTATCTAACTCAATAAAGACATATTACGTTGTACTTACACTGTTATATAACCCAATAAAGACATATTACGTTGTATCACTGTTATCTAACCCAATAAAGACATATTACGTTGTACTTCACTGTTATCTAACTCAATAAAGACATATTACGTTGTATTTCACTGTTATCTAACCCAATAAAGACATATTACGTTGTACTTCACTGTTATCTAACCCAATAAAGACATATTACGTTGTACTTCACTGTTATCTAACCCAATAAAGACATAATACGTTGTACTTCACTGTTATCTAACCCAATAAAGACATATTACGTTGTACTTCACTGTTATCTAACCCAATAAAGACATATTACGTTGTACTTCACTTTTATCTAACCCAATAAATACATATTACGTTGTACTTCTCTGTTATCTTACCCAATAAAGACATATTACGTTGTACTTCACTGTTATCTAACCCAATAAAGACATATTACGTTGTACTTCACTGTTATCTAACCCAATAAAGACATATTACGTTGTACTTCACTGTTATCTAACCCAATAAAGACATATTACGTTGTACTTCACTGTTATCTAACCCAATAAAGACATATTACGTTGTACTTCACTGTTATCTAACCCAATAAAGACATATTACGTTGTACTTCACTGTTATCTAACCCAATAAAGACATATTACGTTGTACTTCACTGTTATCTAACCCAATAAAGACATATTACGTTGTACTTACACTGTTATCTAACTCAATAAAGACATATTACGTTGTACTTACACTGTTATCTAACTCAATAAAGTCATATTACGTTGTACTTCACTGTTATCTAACCCAATAAAGACATATTACGTTGTACTTCACTGTTATCTAACCCAATAAAGACATATTACGTTGTACTTCACTGTTATCTAACCCAATAAAGACATATTACGTTGTACTTACACTGTTATCTAACCCAATAAAGACATATTACGTTGTATCACTGTTATCTAACTCAATAAAGACATATTACGTTGTACTTCACTGTTATCTAACTCAATAAAGACATATTACGTTGTACTTACACTGTTATCTAACCCAATAAAGACATATTACGTTGTATCATTGTTATCTAACCCAATAAAGACATATTACGTTGTACTTCACTGTTATCTAACTCAATAAAGACATATTACGTTGTATTTCACTGTTATCTAACCCAATAAAGACATATTACGTTGTACTTCACTGTTATCTAACCCAATAAAGACATATTACGTTGTACTTCACTGTTATCTAACCCAATATAGACATATTACGTTGTATTTCACTGTTATCTAGCCCAATAAAGACATAATACGTTGTACTTTACTGTTATCTAACCCAATAAAGACATATTACGTTGTACTTCACTGTTATCTAACCCAATAAAGACATATTACGTTGTACTTCACTGTTATCTAACCCAATAAAGACATATTTCGTTGTACTTCACTTTTATCTAACCCAATAAATACATATTACGTTGTACTTCTCTGTTATCTAACCCAATAAAGACATATTACGTTGTACTTCACTGTTATCTAACCCAATAAAGACATATTACTTTGTACTTCACTGTTATCTAACCCAATAAAGACATATTACGTTGTACTTCACTGTTATCTAACCCAATAAAGACATATTACGTTGTACTTCACTGTTATCTAACCCAATAAAGACATATTACGTTGTACTTCACTGTTATCTAACCCAATAAAGACATATTACGTTGTACTTCACTGTTATCTAACCCAATAAAGACATATTACGTTGTACTTCACTGTTATCTAACCCAATAAAGACATATTACGTTGTACTTACACTGTTATCTAACTCAATAAAGACATATTACGTTGTACTTACACTGATATCTAACTCAATAAAGTCATATTACGTTGTACTTCACTGTTATCTAACCCAATAAAGACATATTACGTTGTACTTCACTGTTATCTAACCCAATAAAGACATATTACGTTGTACTTCACTGTTATCTAACCCAATAAAGACATATTACGTTGTAATTCACTGTTATCTAACCCAATAAAGCCATATTACGTTGTACTTCACTGTTATCTAACTCAATAAAGACATATTACCTTGTACTTCACTGCTATCTAACCCAATAAAGACATATTACGTTGTACTTACACTGTTATCTAACCCAATAAAGACATATTACGTTGTACTTCACTGTTATCTAACCCAATAAAGACATATTACGTTGTACTTACACTGTTATCTAACCCAATAAAGACATATTACGTTGTACTTCACTGTTATCTAACCCAATAAAGACATATTACGTTGTACTTACACTGTTATCTAACTCAATAAAGACATATTACGTTGTACTTCACTGTTATCTAACCCAATAAAGACATATTACGTTGTACTTCACTGTTATCTAACCCAATAAAGACATATTACGTTGTACTTCACTGCTATCTAACCCAATAAAGACATATTACGTTGTACTTCACTGTTATCTAACCCAATAAAGACATATTACGTTGTACTTCACTGTTATCTAACTCAATAAAGACATATTACGTTGTACTTATACTGCTATCTAACCCAATTAAAAAATATTACGTTGTACTTCACTGTTATCAAACCCAATAAAGACATATTACGTTGTACTTCACTGCTATCTAACCCAATAAAGACATATTACGATGTACTTCACTGTTATCTAACTCAATAAAGACATATTACGTTGTATCACTGTTAGCTAACTCAATAAAGACATATTATGTTGTACTTCACTGTTATCTAACTCAATAAAGACATATTACGTTGTACTTACACTGTTATCTAACCCAATAAAGACATATTACGTTGTATCACGGTTATCTAACTCAATAAAGACATATTATGTTTTACTTCACTGTTATCTAACTCAATAAAGACATATTACGTTGTACTTACACTGTTATCTAACCCAATAAAGACATATTACGTTGTATCACTGTTATCTAACTCAATAAAGACATATTACGTTGTACTTCACTGTTATCTAACCCAATAAAGACATATTACGTTGTACTTCACTGTTATCTAACCAAATAAAGACATATTACGTTGTACTTCACTGTTATCTAACCCAATAAAGACATATTACGTTGTACTTCACTGTTATCTAACCCAATAAAAACATATTACGTTGTACTTCACTGTTATCTAACCCAATAAAGACATATTACGTTGTACTTCACTGTTATCTAACCCAATAAAGACATATTACGTTGTACTTCACTGCTATCTAACACAATAAAGACATATTACGTTGTACTTCACTGTTATCTAACTCAATAAAGACATATTACGTTGTACTTCACTGTTATCTAACCCAATAAAGACATATTATGTTGTACTTACACTGTTATCTAACCCAATAAAGACATATTACGTTGTACTTACACTGTTATCTAACCCAATAAAGACATATTACGTTGTACTTACACTGTTATCTAACTCAATAAAGACATATTACGTTGTACTTACACTGTTATCTAACTCAATAAAGACATATTACGTTGTACTTCACTGTTATCTAACCCAATAAAGACATATTACGTTGTACTTCACTGTTATCTAACCCAATAAAGACATATTGCGTTGTACTTCACTGTTATCTAACCCAATAAAGACATATTACGTTGTACTTCACTGTTATCTAACCCAATAAAGACATATTACGTTGTACTTCACTGTTATCTAACTCAATAAAGACATATTACGTTGTACTTCACTGCTATCTAACCCAATAAAGACATATTACGTTGTACTTACACTGTTATCTAACCCAATAAAGACATATTGCGTTGTACTTCACTGTTATCTAACCCAATAAAGACATATTACGTTGTACTTACACTGTTATCTAACCCAATAAAGACATATTACGTTGTACTTCACTGTTATCTAACCCAATAAAGACATATTACGTTGTACTTACACTGTTATCTAACTCAATAAAGACATATTACGTTGTACTTCACTGTTATATAACCCAATTAAGACATATTACGTTGTACTTCACTGTTATCTAACCCAATAAAGACATATTACGTTGTACTTCACTGTTATCTAACCCAATAAAGACATATTACGTTGTACTTCACTGTTATCTAACCCAATTAAGACATATTACGTTGTACTTACACTGTTATCTAACCCAATAAAGACATATTACGTTGTACTTCACTGTTATCTAACCCAATAAAGACATATTACATTGTACTTCACTGTTATCTAACCCAATAAAGACATATTACGTTGTACTTCACTGTTATCTAACTCAATAAAGACATATTACGTTGTACTTATACTGCTATCTAACCCAATTAAAACATATTACGTTGTACTTCACTGTTAACTAACCCAATAAAGACATATTACGTTGTACTTCACTGCTATCTAACCCAATAAAGACATATTACGTTGTACTTCACTGTTATCTAACCCAATAAAGACATATTACGTTGTACTTCACTGTTATCTAACCCAATAAAGACATATTACGTTGTACTTCACTGTTATCTAACTCAATAAAGACATATTACGTTGTACTTCACTGTTATCTAACCCAATTAAGACATATTACGTTGTACTTACACTGTTATCTAACCCAATAAAGACATATTACGTTGTACTTCACTGTTATCTAACCCAATAAAGACATATTACATTGTACTTCACTGTTATCTAACCCAATAAAGACATATTACGTTGTACTTCACTGTTATCTAACCCAATAAAGACATATTACGTTGTACTTCACTGTTATCTAACCCAATAAAGACATATTACGTTGTACTTCACTGTTATCTAACTCAATAAAGACATATTACGTTGTACTTATACTGCTATCTAACCCAATTAAAAAATATTACGTTGTACTTCACTGTTATCTAACCCAATAAAGACATATTACGTTGTACTTCACTGCTATCTAACCCAATAAAGACATATTACGATGTACTTCCCTGTTATCTAACTCAATAAAGACATATTACGTTGTATCACTGTTAGCTAACTCAATAAAGACATATTATGTTGTACTTCACTGTTATCTAACTCAATAAAGACATATTACGTTGTACTTACACTGTTATCTAACCCAATAAAGACATATTACGTTGTATCACTGTTATCTAACTCAATAAAGACATATTATGTTGTACTTCACTGTTATCTAACTCAATAAAGACATATTACGTTGTACTTACACTGTTATCTAACCCAATAAAGACATATTACGCTGTATCACTGTTATCTAACTCAATAAAGACATATTACGTTGTACTTCACTGTTATCTAACCCAATAAAGACATATTACGTTGTACTTCACTGTTATCTAACCCAATAAAGACATATTACGTTGTACTTCACTGTTATCTAACTCAATAAAGACATATTACGTTGTACTTCACTGTTATCTAACCCAATAAAGACATATTACGTTGTACTTCACTGTTATCTAACCCAATAAAGACATATTACGTTGTACTTCACTGTTATCTAACCCAATAAAGACATATTACGTTGTACTTCACTACTATCTAACCCAATAAAGACATATTACGTTGTACTTCACTGTTATCTAACCCAATAAAGACATATTACGTTGTACTTACACTGTTATCTAACTCAATAAAGACATATTACGTTGTACTTCACTGTTATCTAACCCAATAAAGACATATTACGTTGTACTTCACTGTTATCTAACCCAATAAAGACATATTACGTTGTACTTCACTGTTATCTAACCCAATAAAGACATATTGCGTTGTACTTCACTGTTATCTAACCCAATAAAGACATATTACGTTGTACTTCACTGTTATCTAACCCAATAAAGACATATTACATTGTACTTCACTGTTATCTAACTCAATAAAGACATATTACGTTGTACTTCACTGCTATCTAACCCAATAAAGACATATTACGTTGTACTTACACTGTTATCTTACCCAATAAAGACATATTACGTTGTACTTCACTGTTATCTAACCCAATAAAGACATATTACGTTGTACTTACACTGTTATCTAACCCAATAAAGACATATTACGTTGTACTTCACTGTTATCTAACCCAATAAAGACATATTACGTTGTACTTACACTGTTATCTAACTCAATAAAGACATATTATGCTGTACTTCACTGTTATATAACCCAATAAAGACATATTACGTTGTACTTCACTGTTATCTAACCCAATAAAGACATATTACGTTGTACTTCACTGTTATCTAACCCAATAAAGACATAATACGTTGTACTTCACTGTTATCTAACCCAATTAAGACATATTACGTTGTACTTACACTGTTATCTAACCCAATAAAGACATATTACGTTGTACTCCACTGTTATCTAACCCAATAAAGACATATTACGTTGTACTTCACTGTTATCTAACCCAATAAAGACATATTACGTTGTACTTCACTGTTATCTAACTCAATAAAGACATATTACGTTGTACTTATACTGCTATCTAACCCAATTAAAACATATTACGTTGTACTTCACTGTTAACTAACCCAATAAAGACATATTACGTTGTACTTCACTGCTATCTAACCCAATAAAGACATATTACGTTGTACTTCACTGTTATCTAACTCAATAAAGACATATTGCGTTGTATCACTGTTATCTAACTCAATAAAGACATATTATGTTGTACTTCACTGTTATCTAACTCAATAAAGACATATTACGTTGTACTTACACTGTTATCTAACCCAATAAAGACATATTACGTTGTATCACTGTTATCTAACTCAATAAAGACATATTACGTTGTACTTCACTGTTATCTAACTCAATAAAGACATATTACGTTGTACTTACACTGTTATCTAACCCAATAAAGACATATTACGTTGTACATACACTGTTATCTAACTCAATAAAGACATATTACGTTGTACTTCACTGTTATCTAACTCAATAAAGACATATTACGTTGTACCTACACTGTTATCTAACCCAATAAAGACATATTACGTTGTACTTCACTGTTATCTAACCCAATAAAGACATATTACGTTGTACTTCACTGTTATCTAACCCAATAAAGACATATTACGTTGTACTTCACTTTTATCTAACCCAATAAAGACATATTACGTTGTACTTCACTGTTATCTAACCCAATAAAGACATATTACGTTGTACTTCACTGTTATCTAACCCAATAAAGACATATTACGTTGTACTTCACTGATATCTATCCCAATAAAGACATATTACTTTGTACTTCACTGTTATCTAACCCAATAAAGACAAATTACGTTGTACTTCACTGTTATCTAACCCAATAAAGACATATTACGTTGTACTTCACTGTTATCTAACCCAATAAAGACATATTACGTTGTACTTCACTGTTATCTAACCCAATAAAGACATATTACGTTGTATCACTGTTATCTAACCCAATAAAGACATATTACGTTGTACTTCATTGTTATCTAACCCAATAAAGACATATTACGTTGTACTTACACTGTTATCTAACCCAATAAAGACATATTACGTTGTACTTCACTGTTATCTAACCCAATAAAGACATATTACGTTGTACTTACACTGTTATCTAACCCAATAAAGACATATTACGTTGTACTTCACTGTTATCTAACCCAATAAAGACATATTACGTTGTACTTCACTGTTATCTAACTCAATAAAGACATATTACGTTGTACTTCACTGTTATCTAACCCAATAAAGACATATTACGTTGTACTTCACTGTTATCTAACCCACTAAAGACATATTACGTTGTACTTCACTGTTATCTAACCCAATAAAGACATATTACGTTGTACTTCACTGTTATCTAACCCAATAAAGACATATTACGTTGTACTTACACTGTTATCTAACCCAATAAAGACATATTACGTTGTACTTCACTGTTATCTAACCCAATAAAGACATATTACGTTGTACTTCACTGTTATCTAACCCAATAAAGACATATTACGTTGTACTTCACTGTTATCTAACTCAATAAAGACATATTACGTTGTACTTATACTGCTATCTAACCCAATTAAAAAATATTACGTTGTACTTCACTGTTATCTAACCCAATAAAGACATATTACGTTGTACTTCACTGCTATCTAACCCAATAAAGACATATTACGATGTACTTCACTGTTATCTAACTCAATAAAGACATATTACGTTGTATCACTGTTAGCTAACTCAATAAAGACATATTATGTGGTACTTCACTGTTATCTAACTCAATAAAGACATATTACGTTGTACTTACACTGTTATCTAACCCAATAAAGACATATTACGTTGTATCACTGTTATCTAACTCAATAAAGACATATTATGTTGTACTTCACTGTTATCTAACTCAATAAAGACATATTACGTTGTACTTACACTGTTATCTAACCCAATAAAGACATATTACATTGTATCACTGTTATCTAACTCAATAAAGACATATTACGTTGTACTTCACTGTTGTCTAACCCAATAAAGACATATTACGTTGTACTTCACTGTTATCTAACCCAATAAAGACATATTACGTTGTACTTCACTGTTATCTAACCCAATAAAGACATATTACGTTGTACTTCACTGTTATCTAACCCAATAAAGACATATTACGTTGTACTTCACTGTTATCTAACCCAATAAAGACATATTACGTTGTACTTCACTGTTATCTAACCCAATAAAGACATATTACGTTGTACTTCACTGTTATCTAACCCAATAAAGACATATTACGTTGTACTTACACTGTTATCTAACTCAATAAAGACATATTACGTTGTACTTACACTGTTATCTAACTCAATAAAGACATATTACGTTGTACTTCACTGTTATCTAACCCAATAAAGACATATTACGTTGTACTTCACTGTTATCTAACCCAATAAAGACATATTGCGTTGTACTTCACTGTTATCTAACCCAATAAAGACATATTACGTTGTACTTCACTGTTATCTAACCCAATAAAGACATATTATGTTGTACTTCACTGTTATCTAACTCAATAAAGACATATTACGTTGTACTTCACTGTTATCTAACCCAATAAAGACATATTACGTTGTACTTACACTGTTATCTAACCCAATAAAGACATATTACGTTGTACTTCACTGTTATCTAACCCAATAAAGACATATTACGTTGTACTTACACTGTTATCTAACCCAATAAAGACATATTACGTTGTACTTCACCGTTATCTAACCCAATAAAGACATATTACGTTGTACTTACACTGTTATCTAACTCAATAAAGACATATTACGTTGTACTTCACTGTTATATAACCCAATAAAGACATATTACGTTGTACTTCACTGTTATCTAACCCAATAAAGACATATTACGTTGTACTTCACTGTTATCTAACCCAATAAAGACATATTACGTTGTACTTCACTGTTATCTAACCCAATTAAGACATATTACGTTGTACTTACACTGTTATCTAACCCAATAAAGACATATTACGTTGTACTTCACTGTAATCTAACCCAATTAAGACATATTACGTTGTACTTACACTGTTATCTAACCCAATAAAGACATATTACGTTGTATTTCACTGTTATCTAACTCAATAAAGACATATTACGTTGTACTTCACTGTTATCTAACTCAATAAAGACATATCACGTTGTACTTATACTGCTATCTAACCCAATTAAAACATATTACGTTGTACTTCACTGTTAACTAACCCAATAAAGGCATATTACGTTGTACTTCACTGCTATCTAACCCAATAGAGACATATTACGTTGTACTTCACTGTTATCTAACTCAATAAAGACATATTACGTTGTATCACTGTTATCTAACTCAATAAAGACATATTATGTTGTACTTCACTGTTATCTAACTCAATAAAGACATATTACGTTGTACTTACACTGTTATCTAACCCAATAAAGACATATTACGTTGTATCACTGTTATCTAACTCAATAAAGACATATTACGTTGTACTTCACTGTTATCTAACTCAATAAAGACATATTACGTTGTACTTACACTGTTATCTAACTCAATAAAGACATATTACATTGTCCATACACTGTTATCTAACTCAATAAAGACATATTACGTTGTACTTCACTGTTATCTAACTCAATAAAGACATATTACGTTGTACCTATACTGTTATCTAACCCAATAAAGACATATTACGTTGTATCATTGTTATCTAACCCAATAAAGACATATTACGTTGTACTTCACTGTTATCTAACTCAATAAAGACACATTACGTTGTACTTCACTGTTATCTAACCCAATAAAGACATATTACGTTGTACTTCACTGTTATCTAACCCAATAAAGACATATTACGTTGTACTTCACTGTTATCTAACCCAATAAAGACATATTACGTTGTACTTCACTGTTATCTAACCCAATAAAGACATATTACGTTGTACTTCACTGTTATCTAACCCAATAAAGACATATTACGTTGTACTTCACTGTTATCTAACCCAATAAAGACATATTACGTTGTACTTCACTGTTATCTAACCCAATAAAGACATATTACGTTGTACTTCACTGCTATCTATCCTAATAAAGACATATTACGTTGTACTTCACTGTTATCTAACCCAATAAAGACATATTACGTTGTACTTCACTGTTATCTAACCCAATAAAGACATATTACGTTGTACTTCACTGTTATCTAACCCAATAAAGACATATTACGTTGTACTTCACTGTTATCTAACCCAATAAAGACATATTACGTTGTATCACTGTTATCTAACCCAATAAAGACATATTACGTTGTACTTCACTGTTATCTAACTCAATAAAGACATATTACGTTGTACTTACTCTGTTATCTAACCCAATAAAGACATATTACGTTGTACTTCACTGTTATCTAACCCAATAAAGACATATTACGTTGTACTTACACTGTTATCTAACCCAATAAAGACATATTACGTTGTATTTACACTGTTATCTAACTCAATAAAGACATATTACGTTGTACTTCACTGTTATCTAACCCAATAAAGACATATTACGTTGTACTTCACTGTTATCTAACCCAATAAAGACATATTACGTTGTACTTCACTGTTATCTAACCCAATAAAGACATATTACGTTGTACTTCACTGTTATCTAACCCAATAAAGACATATTACGTTGTACTTACACTGTTATCTAACCCAATAAAGACATATTACGTTGTACTTCACTGTTATCCAACCCAATAAAGACATATTACGTTGTACTTCACTGTTATCTAACCCAATAAAGACATATTACGTTGTACTTCACTGCTATCTAACCCAATAAAGACATATTACGTTGTACTTCACTGTTATCTAACTCAATAAAGACATATTGCGTTGTATCACTGTTATCTAACTCAATAAAGACATATTATGTTGTACGTCACTGTTATCTAACTCAATAAAGACATATTACGTTGTACTTACACTGTTATCTAACCCAATAAAGACATATTACGTTGTATCACTGTTATCTAACTCAATAAAGACATATTACGTTGTACTTCACTGTTATCTAACTCAATAAAGACATATTACGTTGTACTTACACTGTTATCTAACCCAATAAAGACATATTACGTTGTACATACACTGTTATCTAACTCAATAAAGACATATTACGTTGTACTTCACTGTTATCTAACTCAATAAAGACATATTACGTTGTACCTACACTGTTATCTAACCCAATAAAGACATATTACGTTGTATCATTGTTATCTAACCCAATAAAGACATATTACGTTGTACTTCACTGTTATCTAACCCAATAAAGACATATTACGTTGTACTTCACTGTTATCTAACCCAATAAAGACATATTACGTTGTACTTCACTGTTATCTAACCCAATAAAGACATATTACGTTGTACTTCACTGTTATCTAACCCAATAAAGACATATTACGTTGTACTTCACTTTTATCTAACCCAATAAAGACATATTACGTTGTACTTCACTGTTATCTAACCCAATAAAGACATATTACGTTGTACTTCACTGTTATCTAACCCAATAAAGACATATTACGTTGTACTTCACTGTTATCTAACTCAATAAAGACATATTACGTTGTACTTACACTGTTATCTAACTCAATAAAGACATATTACGTTGTACTTCACTGTTATCTAACCCAATAAAGACATATTACGTTGTACTTCACTGTTATCTAACCCAATAAAGACATATTGCGTTGTACTTCACTGTTATCTAACCCAATAAAGACATATTACGTTGTACTTCACTGTTATCTAACCCAATAAAGACATATTATGTTGTACTTCACTGTTATCTAACTCAATAAAGACATATTACGTTGTACTTCACTGTTATCTAACCCAATAAAGACATATTACGTTGTACTTACACTGTTATCTAACCCAATAAAGACATATTACGTTGTACTTCACTGTTATCTAACCCAATAAAGACATATTACGTTGTACTTACACTGTTATCTAACCCAATAAAGACATATTACGTTGTACTTCACCGTTATCTAACCCAATAAAGACATATTACGTTGTACTTACACTGTTATCTAACTCAATAAAGACATATTACGTTGTACTTCACTGTTATATAACCCAATAAAGACATATTACGTTGTACTTCACTGTTATCTAACCCAATAAAGACATATTACGTTGTACTTCACTGTTATCTAACCCAATAAAGACATATTACGTTGTACTTCACTTTTATCTAACCCAATTAAGACATATTACGTTGTACTTACACTGTTATCTAACCCAATAAAGACATATTACGTTGTACTTCACTGTAATCTAACCCAATTAAGACATATTACGTTGTACTTACACTGTTATCTAACCCAATAAAGACATATTACGTTGTACTTCACTGTTATCTAACTCAATAAAGACATATTACGTTGTACTTCACTGTTATCTAACTCAATAAAGACATATTACGTTGTACTTATACTGCTATCTAACCCAATTAAAACATATTACGTTGTACTTCACTGTTAACTAACCCAATAAAGACATATTACGTTGTACTTCACTGCTATCTAACCCAATAGAGACATATTACGTTGTACTTCACTGTTATCTAACTCAATAAAGACATATTACGTTGTATCACTGTTATCTAACTCAATAAAGACATATTATGTTGTACTTCACTGTTATCTAACTCAATAAAGACATATTACGTTGTACTTACACTGTTATCTAACCCAATAAAGACATATTACGTTGTATCACTGTTATCTAACTCAATAAAGACATATTACGTTGTACTTCACTGTTATCTAACTCAATAAAGACATATTACGTTGTATCACTGTTATCTAACTCAATAAAGACATATTATGTTGTACTTCACTGTTATCTAACTCAATAAAGACATATTACGTTGTACTTCACTGTTATCTAACCCAATAAAGACATATTACGTTGTACTTACACTGTTATCTAACCCAATAAAGACATATTACGTTGTATTTACACTGTTATCTAACTCAATAAAGACATATTACGTTGTACTTCACTGTTATCTAACCCAATAAAGACATATTACGTTGTACTTCACTGTTATCTAACCCAATAAAGACATATTACGTTGTACTTCACTGTTATCTAACCCAATAAAGACATATTACGTTGTACTTCACTGTTATCTAACCCAATAAAGACATATTACGTTGTACTTACACTGTTATCTAACCCAATAAAGACATATTACGTTGTACTTCACTGTTATCCAACCCAATAAAGACATATTACGTTGTACTTCACTGTTATCTAACCCAATAAAGACATATTACGTTGTACTTCACTGCTATCTAACCCAATAAAGACATATTACGTTGTACTTCACTGTTATCTAACTCAATAAAGACATATTGCGTTGTATCACTGTTATCTAACTCAATAAAGACATATTATGTTGTACGTCACTGTTATCTAACTCAATAAAGACATATTACGTTGTACTTACACTGTTATCTAACCCAATAAAGACATATTACGTTGTATCACTGTTATCTAACTCAATAAAGACATATTACGTTGTACTTCACTGTTATCTAACTCAATAAAGACATATTACGTTGTACTTACACTGTTATCTAACCCAATAAAGACATATTACGTTGTACATACACTGTTATCTAACTCAATAAAGACATATTACGTTGTACTTCACTGTTATCTAACTCAATAAAGACATATTACGTTGTACCTACACTGTTATCTAACCCAATAAAGACATATTACGTTGTATCATTGTTATCTAACCCAATAAAGACATATTACGTTGTACTTCACTGTTATCTAACCCAATAAAGACATATTACGTTGTACTTCACTGTTATCTAACCCAATAAAGACATATTACGTTGTACTTCACTGTTATCTAACCCAATAAAGACATATTACGTTGTACTTCACTGTTATCTAACCCAATAAAGACATATTACGTTGTACTTCACTTTTATCTAACCCAATAAAGACATATTACGTTGTACTTCACTGTTATCTAACCCAATAAAGACATATTACGTTGTACTTCACTGTTATCTAACCCAATAAAGACATATTACGTTGTACTTCACTGTTATCTAACTCAATAAAGACATATTACGTTGTACTTACACTGTTATCTAACTCAATAAAGACATATTACGTTGTACTTCACTGTTATCTAACCCAATAAAGACATATTACGTTGTACTTCACTGTTATCTAACCCAATAAAGACATATTGCGTTGTACTTCACTGTTATCTAACCCAATAAAGACATATTACGTTGTACTTCACTGTTATCTAACCCAATAAAGACATATTATGTTGTACTTCACTGTTATCTAACTCAATAAAGACATATTACGTTGTACTTCACTGTTATCTAACCCAATAAAGACATATTACGTTGTACTTACACTGTTATCTAACCCAATAAAGACATATTACGTTGTACTTCACTGTTATCTAACCCAATAAAGACATATTACGTTGTACTTACACTGTTATCTAACCCAATAAAGACATATTACGTTGTACTTCACCGTTATCTAACCCAATAAAGACATATTACGTTGTACTTACACTGTTATCTAACTCAATAAAGACATATTACGTTGTACTTCACTGTTATATAACCCAATAAAGACATATTACGTTGTACTTCACTGTTATCTAACCCAATAAAGACATATTACGTTGTACTTCACTGTTATCTAACCCAATAAAGACATATTACGTTGTACTTCACTTTTATCTAACCCAATTAAGACATATTACGTTGTACTTACACTGTTATCTAACCCAATAAAGACATATTACGTTGTACTTCACTGTAATCTAACCCAATTAAGACATATTACGTTGTACTTACACTGTTATCTAACCCAATAAAGACATATTACGTTGTACTTCACTGTTATCTAACTCAATAAAGACATATTACGTTGTACTTCACTGTTATCTAACTCAATAAAGACATATTACGTTGTACTTATACTGCTATCTAACCCAATTAAAACATATTACGTTGTACTTCACTGTTAACTAACCCAATAAAGACATATTACGTTGTACTTCACTGCTATCTAACCCAATAGAGACATATTACGTTGTACTTCACTGTTATCTAACTCAATAAAGACATATTACGTTGTATCACTGTTATCTAACTCAATAAAGACATATTATGTTGTACTTCACTGTTATCTAACTCAATAAAGACATATTACGTTGTACTTACACTGTTATCTAACCCAATAAAGACATATTACGTTGTATCACTGTTATCTAACTCAATAAAGACATATTACGTTGTACTTCACTGTTATCTAACTCAATAAAGACATATTACGTTGTATCACTGTTATCTAACTCAATAAAGACATATTATGTTGTACTTCACTGTTATCTAACTCAATAAAGACATATTACGTTGTACTTACACTGTTATCTAACCCAATAAAGACATATTACGTTGTACATACACTGTTATCTAACTCAATAAAGACATATTACGTTGTACTTCACTGTTATCTAACTCAATAAAGACATATTACGTTGTACCTACACTGTTATCTAACCCAATAAAGACATATTACGTTGTATCATTGTTATCTAACCCAATAAAGACATATTACGTTGTACTTCACTGTTATCTAACCCAATAAAGACATATTACGTTGTACTTCACTGTTATCTAACCCAATAAAGACATATTACGTTGTACTTCACTGTTATCTAACCCAATAAAGACATATTACGTTGTACTTCACTGTTATCTAACCCAATAAAGACATATTACGTTGTACTTCACTTTTATCTAACCCAATAAAGACATATTACGTTGTACTTCACTGTTATCTAACCCAATAAAGACATATTACGTTGTACTTCACTGTTATCTAACCCAATAAAGACATATTACGTTGTACTTCACTGTTATCTAACTCAATAAAGACATATTACGTTGTACTTACACTGTTATCTAACTCAATAAAGACATATTACGTTGTACTTCACTGTTATCTAACCCAATAAAGACATATTACGTTGTACTTCACTGTTATCTAACCCAATAAAGACATATTGCGTTGTACTTCACTGTTATCTAACCCAATAAAGACATATTACGTTGTACTTCACTGTTATCTAACCCAATAAAGACATATTATGTTGTACTTCACTGTTATCTAACTCAATAAAGACATATTACGTTGTACTTCACTGTTATCTAACCCAATAAAGACATATTACGTTGTACTTACACTGTTATCTAACCCAATAAAGACATATTACGTTGTACTTCACTGTTATCTAACCCAATAAAGACATATTACGTTGTACTTACACTGTTATCTAACCCAATAAAGACATATTACGTTGTACTTCACCGTTATCTAACCCAATAAAGACATATTACGTTGTACTTACACTGTTATCTAACTCAATAAAGACATATTACGTTGTACTTCACTGTTATATAACCCAATAAAGACATATTACGTTGTACTTCACTGTTATCTAACCCAATAAAGACATATTACGTTGTACTTCACTGTTATCTAACCCAATAAAGACATATTACGTTGTACTTCACTTTTATCTAACCCAATTAAGACATATTACGTTGTACTTACACTGTTATCTAACCCAATAAAGACATATTACGTTGTACTTCACTGTAATCTAACCCAATTAAGACATATTACGTTGTACTTACACTGTTATCTAACCCAATAAAGACATATTACGTTGTACTTCACTGTTATCTAACTCAATAAAGACATATTACGTTGTACTTCACTGTTATCTAACTCAATAAAGACATATTACGTTGTACTTATACTGCTATCTAACCCAATTAAAACATATTACGTTGTACTTCACTGTTAACTAACCCAATAAAGACATATTACGTTGTACTTCACTGCTATCTAACCCAATAGAGACATATTACGTTGTACTTCACTGTTATCTAACTCAATAAAGACATATTACGTTGTATCACTGTTATCTAACTCAATAAAGACATATTATGTTGTACTTCACTGTTATCTAACTCAATAAAGACATATTACGTTGTACTTACACTGTTATCTAACCCAATAAAGACATATTACGTTGTATCACTGTTATCTAACTCAATAAAGACATATTACGTTGTACTTCACTGTTATCTAACTCAATAAAGACATATTACGTTGTATCACTGTTATCTAACTCAATAAAGACATATTATGTTGTACTTCACTGTTATCTAACTCAATAAAGACATATTACGTTGTACTTACACTGTTATCTAACCCAATAAAGACATATTACGTTGTATCACTGTTATCTAACTCAATAAAGACATATTACGTTGTACTTCACTGTTATCTAACTCAATAAAGACATATTACGTTGTACTTACACTGTTATCTAACCCAATAAAGACATATTACGTTGTACATACACTGTTATCTAACTCAATAAAGACATATTACGTTGTACTTCACTGTTATCTAACTCAATAAAGACATATTACGTTGTACCTACACTGTTATCTAACCCAATAAAGACATATTACGTTGTATCATTGTTATCTAACCCAATAAAGACATATTACGTTGTACTTCACTGTTATCTAACCCAATAAAGACATATTACGTTGTACTTCACTGTTATCTAACCCAATAAAGACATATTACGTTGTACTTCACTGTTATCTAACCCAATAAAGACATATTACGTTGTACTTCACTGTTATCTAACCCAATAAAGACATATTACGTTGTACTTCACTGTTATCTAACCCAATAAAGACATATTACGTTGTACTTCACTGTTATCTAACTCAATAAAGACATATTACGTTGTACTTACACTGTTATCTAACTCAATAAAGACATATTACGTTGTACTTCACTGTTATCTAACCCAATAAAGACATATTACGTTGTACTTCACTGTTATCTAACCCAATAAAGACATATTGCGTTGTACTTCACTGTTATCTAACCCAATAAAGACATATTACGCTGTACTTCACTGTTATCTAACCCAATAAAGACATATTATGTTGTACTTCACTGTTATCTAACTCAATAAAGACATATTACGTTGTACTTCACTGTTATCTAACCCAATAAAAACATATTACGTTGTACTTACACTGTTATCTAACCCAATAAAGACATATTACGTTGTACTTCACTGTTATCTAACCCAATAAAGACATATTACGTTGTACTTACACTGTTATCTAACCCAATAAAGACATATTACGTTGTACTTCACCGTTATCTAACCCAATAAAGACATATTACGTTGTACTTACACTGTTATCTAACTCAATAAAGACATATTACGTTGTACTTCACTGTTATATAACCCAATAAAGACATATTACGTTGTACTTCACTGTTATCTAACCCAATAAAGACATATTACGTTGTACTTCACTGTTATCTAACCCAATAAAGACATATTACGTTGTACTTCACTGTTATCTAACCCAATTAAGACATATTACGTTGTACTTACACTGTTATCTAACCCAATAAAGACATATTACGTTGTACTTCACTGTAATCTAACCCAATTAAGACATATTACGTTGTACTTACACTGTTATCTAACCCAATAAAGACATATTACGTTGTACTTCACTGTTATCTAACTCAATAAAGACATATTACGTTGTACTTCACTGTTATCTAACTCAATAAAGACATATTACGTTGTACTTATACTGCTATCTAACCCAATTAAAACATATTACGTTGTACCTCACTGTTAACTAACCCAATAAAGACATATTACGTTGTACTTCACTGCTATCTAACCCAATAGAGACATATTACGTTGTACTTCACTGTTATCTAACTCAATAAAGACATATTACGTTGTATCACTGTTATCTAACTCAATAAAGACATATTATGTTGTACTTCACTGTTATCTAACTCAATAAAGACATATTACGTTGTACTTACACTGTTATCTAACCCAATAAAGACATATTACGTTGTATCACTGTTATCTAACTCAATAAAGACATATTACGTTGTACTTCACTGTTATCTAACTCAATAAAGACACATTACGTTGTACTTACACTGTTATCTAACTCAATAAAGACATATTACATTGTACATACACTGTTATCTAACTCAATAAAGACATATTACGTTGTACTTCACTGTTATCTAACTCAATAAAGACATATTACGTTGTACCTACACTGTTATCTAACCCAATAAAGACATATTACGTTGTATCATTGTTATCTAACCCAATAAAGACATATTACGTTGTACTTCACTGTTATCTGACTCAATAAAGACACATTACGTTGTACTTCACTGTTATCTAACCAAATAAAGACATATTACGTTGTACTTCACTGTTATCTAACCCAATAAAGACATATTACGTTGTACTTCACTGTTATCTAACCCAATAAAGACATATTACGTTGTACTTCACTGTTATCTAACCCAATAAAGACATATTACGTTGTACTTCACTGTTATCTAACCCAATAAAGACATATTACGTTGTACTTCACTGTTATCTAACCCAATAAAGACATAT
Source organism: Bathymodiolus brooksi (assembly GCA_963680875.1). Lineage (NCBI taxonomy): Eukaryota > Metazoa > Mollusca > Bivalvia > Mytilida > Modiolidae > Bathymodiolus > Bathymodiolus brooksi. The sequence continues at coordinate 84,898,257 of OY804590.1, forward strand.
TATGTTGTACTTCACTGTTATCTAACCCAATAAAGACATATTACGTTGTACTTCACTGCTATCTATCCTAATAAAGACATATTACGTTGTACTTCACTGTTATCTAACCCAATAAAGACATATTACGTTGTACTTCACTGTTATCTAACCCAATAAAGACATATTACGTTGTACTTCACTGTTATCTAACCCAATAAAGACATATTACGTTGTACTTCACTGTTATCTAACCCAATAAAGACATATTACGTTGTATCACTGTTATCTAACCCAATAAAGACATATTACGTTGTACTTCACTGTTATCTAACTCAATAAAGACATATTACGTTGTACTTACACTGTTATCTAACCCAATAAAGACATATTACGTTGTACTTCACTGTTATCTAACCCAATAAAGACATATTACGTTGTACTTACACTGTTATCTAACCCAATAAAGACATATTACGTTGTAATTACACTGTTATCTAACTCAATAAAGACATATTACGTTGTACTTCACTGTTATCTAACCCAATAAAGACATATTACGTTGTACTTCACTGTTATCTAACCCAATAAAGACATATTACGTTGTACTTCACTGTTATCTAACCCAATAAAGACATATTACGTTGTACTTCACTGTTATCTAACCCAATAAAGACATATTACGTTGTACTTACACTGTTATCTAACCCAATAAAGACATATTACGTTGTACTTCACTGTTATCCAACCCAATAAAGACATATTACGTTGTACTTCACTGTTATCTAACCCAATAAAGACATATTACGTTGTACTTCACTGCTATCTAACCCAATAAAGACATATTACGTTGTACTTCACTGTTATCTAACTCAATAAAGACATATTGCATTGTATCACTGTTATCTAACTCAATAAAGACATATTATGTTGTACTTCACTGTTATCTAACTCAATAAAGACATATTACGTTGTACTTACACTGTTATCTAACCCAATAAAGACATATTACGTTGTATCACTGTTATCTAACTCAATAAAGACATATTACGTTGTACTTCACTGTTATCTAACTCAATAAAGACATATTACCTTGTACTTACACTGTTATCTAACCCAATAAAGACATATTACGTTGTACATGCACTGTTATCTAACTCAATAAAGACATATTACGTTGTACTTCACTGTTATCTAACTCAATAAAGACATATTACGTTGTACCTACACTGTTATCTAACCCAATAAAGACATATTACGTTGTATCATTGTTATCTAACCCAATAAAGACATATTACGTTGTACTTCACTGTTATCTAACCCAATAAAGACATATTACGTTGTACTTCACTGTTTTCTAACCCAATAAAGACATATTACGTTGTACTTCACTGTTATCTAACCCAATAAAGACATATTACGTTGTACTTCACTGTTATCTAACCCAATAAAGACATATTACGTTGTACTTCATTTTTATCTAACCCAATAAAGACATATTACGTTGTACTTCACTGTTATCTAACCCAATAAAGACATATTACGTTGTACTTCACTGTTATCTAACCCAATAAAGACATATTACGTTGTACTTCACTGCTATCTATCCCAATAAAGACATATTACTTTGTACTTCACTGTTATCTAACCCAATAAAGACAAATTACGTTGTACTTCACTGTTATCTAACCCAATAAAGACATATTACGTTGTACTTCACTGTTATCTAACCCAATAAAGACATATTACGTTGTATCACTGTTATCTAACCCAATAAAGACATATTACGTTGTACTTCACTGTTATCTAACCCAATAAAGACATATTACGTTGTACTTACACTGTTATCTAACCCAATAAAGACATATTACGTTGTACTTCACTGTTATCTAACCCAATAAAGACATATTACGTTGTACTTACACTGTTATCTAACCCAATAAAGACATATTACGTTGTACTTCACTGTTATCTAACCCAATAAAGACATATTACGTTGTACTTCACTGTTATCTAACTCAATAAAGACATATTATGTTGTACTTCACTGTTATCTAACCCAATAAAGACATATTACGTTGTACTTCACTGTTATCTAACCCAATAAAGACATATTACGTTGTACTTACACTGTTATCTAACCCAATAAAGACATATTACGTTGTACTTCACTGTTATCTAACTCAATAAAGACATATTACGTTGTACTTCACTGTTATCTAACTCAATAAAGACATATTACGTTGTACTTATACTGCTATCTAACCCAATTAAAACATATTACGTTGTACCTCACTGTTAACTAACCCAATAAAGACATATTACGTTGTACTTCACTGCTATCTAACCCAATAGAGACATATTACGTTGTACTTCACTGTTATCTAACTCAATAAAGACATATTACGTTGTATCACTGTTATCTAACTCAATAAAGACATATTATGTTGTACTTCACTGTTATCTAACTCAATAAAGACATATTACGTTGTACTTACACTGTTATCTAACCCAATAAAGACATATTACGTTGTATCACTGTTATCTAACTCAATAAAGACATATTACGTTGTACTTCACTGTTATCTAACTCAATAAAGACATATTACGTTGTACTTACACTGTTATCTAACTCAATAAAGACATATTACATTGTACATACACTGTTATCTAACTCAATAAAGACATATTACGTTGTACTTCACTGTTATCTAACTCAATAAAGAAATATTACGTTGTACCTACACTGTTATCTAACCCAATAAAGACATATTACGTTGTATCATTGTTATCTAACCCAATAAAGACATATTACGTTGTACTTCACTGTTATCTGACTCAATAAAGACACATTACGTTGTACTTCACTGTTATCTAACCAAATAAAGACATATTACGTTGTACTTCACTGTTATCTAACCCAATAAAGACATATTACGTTGTACTTCACTGTTATCTAACCCAATAAAGACATATTACGTTGTACTTCACTGTTATCTAACCCAATAAAGACATATTACGTTGTACTTCACTGTTATCTAACCCAATAAAGACATATTACGTTGTACTTCACTGTTATCTAACCCAATAAAGACATATTATGTTGTACTTCACTGTTATCTAACCCAATAAAGACATATTACGTTGTACTTCACTGCTATCTATCCTAATAAAGACATATTACGTTGTACTTCACTGTTATCTAACCCAATAAAGACATATTACGTTGTACTTCACTGTTATCTAACCCAATAAAGACATATTACGTTGTACTTCACTGTTATCTAACCCAATAAAGACATATTACGTTGTACTTCACTGTTATCTAACCCAATAAAGACATATTACGTTGTATCACTGTTATCTAACCCAATAAAGACATATTACGTTGTACTTCACTGTTATCTAACTCAATAAAGACATATTACGTTGTACTTACACTGTTATCTAACCCAATAAAGACATATTACGTTGTACTTCACTGTTATCTAACCCAATAAAGACATATTACGTTGTACTTACACTGTTATCTAACCCAATAAAGACATATTACGTTGTAATTACACTGTTATCTAACTCAATAAAGACATATTACGTTGTACTTCACTGTTATCTAACCCAATAAAGACATATTACGTTGTACTTCACTGTTATCTAACCCAATAAAGACATATTACGTTGTACTTCACTGTTATCTAACCCAATAAAGACATATTACGTTGTACTTCACTGTTATCTAACCCAATAAAGACATATTACGTTGTACTTACACTGTTATCTAACCCAATAAAGACATATTAGGTTGTACTTCACTGTTATCCAACCCAATAAAGACATATTACGTTGTACTTCACTGTTATCTAACCCAATAAAGACATATTACGTTGTACTTCACTGCTATCTAACCCAATAAAGACATATTACGTTGTACTTCACTGTTATCTAACTCAATAAAGACATATTGCATTGTATCACTGTTATCTAACTCAATAAAGACATATTATGTTGTACTTCACTGTTATCTAACTCAATAAAGACATATTACGTTGTACTTACACTGTTATCTAACCCAATAAAGACATATTACGTTGTATCACTGTTATCTAACTCAATAAAGACATATTACGTTGTACTTCACTGTTATCTAACTCAATAAAGACATATTACCTTGTACTTACACTGTTATCTAACCCAATAAAGACATATTACGTTGTACATGCACTGTTATCTAACTCAATAAAGACATATTACGTTGTACTTCACTGTTATCTAACTCAATAAAGACATATTACGTTGTACCTACACTGTTATCTAACCCAATAAAGACATATTACGTTGTATCATTGTTATCTAACCCAATAAAGACATATTACGTTGTACTTCACTGTTATCTAACCCAATAAAGACATATTACGTTGTACTTCACTGTTATCTAACCCAATAAAGACATATTACGTTGTACTTCACTGTTATCTAACCCAATAAAGACATATTACGTTGTACTTCACTGTTATCTAACCCAATAAAGACATATTACGTTGTACTTCATTTTTATCTAACCCAATAAAGACATATTACGTTGTACTTCACTGTTATCTAACCCAATAAAGACATATTACGTTGTACTTCACTGTTATCTAACCCAATAAAGACATATTACGTTGTACTTCACTGCTATCTATCCCAATAAAGACATATTACTTTGTACTTCACTGTTATCTAACCCAATAAAGACAAATTACGTTGTACTTCACTGTTATCTAACCCAATAAAGACATATTACGTTGTACTTCACTGTTATCTAACCCAATAAAGACATATTACGTTGTACTTCACTGTTATCTAACCCAATAAAGACATATTACGTTGTATCACTGTTATCTAACCCAATAAAGACATATTACGTTGTACTTCACTGTTATCTAACCCAATAAAGACATATTACGTTGTACTTACACTGTTATCTAACCCAATAAAGACATATTACGTTGTACTTCACTGTTATCTAACCCAATAAAGACATATTACGTTGTACTTACACTGTTATCTAACCCAATAAAGACATATTACGTTGTACTTCACTGTTATCTAACCCAATAAAGACATATTACGTTGTACTTCACTGTTATCTAACTCAATAAAGACATATTATGTTGTACTTCACTGTTATCTAACCCAATAAAGACATATTACGTTGTACTTCACTGTTATCTAACCCAATAAAGACATATTACGTTGTACTTCACTGTTATCTAACCCAATAAAGACATATTACGTTGTACTTCACTGTTATCTAACCCAATAAAGACATATTACGTTGTACTTACACTGTTATCTAACCCAATAAAGACATATTACGTTGTACTTCACTGTTATCTAACCCAATAAAGTCATATTACGTTGTACTTCACTGTTATCTAACCCAATAAAGACATATTACGTTGTACTTCACTGTTATCTAACTCAATAAAGACATATTACGTTGTACTTATACTGCTATCTAACCCAATTAAAAAATATTACGTTGTACTTCACTGTTATCTAACCCAATAAAGACATATTACGTTGTACTTCACTGCTATCTAACCCAATAAAGACATATTACGATGTACTTCACTGTTATCTAACTCAATAAAGACATATTACGTTGTATCACTGTTAGCTAACTCAATAAAGACATATTATGTTGTACTTCACTGTTATCTAACTCAATAAAGACATATTACGTTGTACTTACACTGTTATCTAACCCAATAAAGACATATTACGTTGTATCACTGTTATCTAACTCAATAAAGACATATTATGTTGTACTTCACTGTTATCTAACTCAATAAAGACATATTACGTTGTACTTACACTGTTATCTAACCCAATAAAGACATATTACATTGTATCACTGTTATCTAACTCAATAAAGACATATTATGTTGTACTTCACTGTTATCTAACCCAATAAAGATATATTACGTTGTACTTCACTGTTATCTAACCCAATAAAGACATATTACGTTGTACTTCACTTTTATCTAACCCAATAAAGACATATTACGTTGTACTTCACTGTTATCTAACCCAATAAAGACATATTACGTTGTACTTCACTGTTATCTAACCCAATAAAGACATATTACGTTGTACTTCACTATTATCTAACCCAATAAAGACATATTACGTTGTACTTCACTGTTATCTAACCCAATAAAGACATATTACGTTGTACTTACACTGTTATCTAACTCAATAAAGACATATTACGTTGTACTTACACTGTTATCTAACTCAATAAAGACATATTACGTTGTACTTCACTGTTATCTAACCCAATTAAGACATATTACGTTGTACTTCACTGTTATCTAACCCAATAAAGACATATTGCGTTGTACTTCACTGTTATCTAAACCAATAAAGACATATTACGTTGTACTTCACTGTTATCTAACCCAATAAAGACATATTATGTTGTACTTCACTGTTATCTAACTCAATAAAGACATATTACGTTGTACTTCACTGTTATCTAACCCAATAAAGACATATTACGTTGTACTTACCCTGTTATCTAACCCAATAAAGACATATTACGTTGTACTTCACTGTTATCTAACCCAATAAAGACATATTACGTTGTACTTACACTGTTATCTAACCCAATAAAGACATATTACGTTGTACTTCACCGTTATCTAACCCAATAAAGACATATTACGTTGTACTTACACTGTTATCTAACTCAATAAAGACATATTACGTTGTACTTCACTGTTATATAACCCAATAAAGACATATTACGTTGTACTTCACTGTTATCTAACCCAATAAAGACATATTACGTTGTACTTCACTGTTATCTAACCCAATAAAGACATATTACGTTGTACTTCACTGTTATCTAACCCAATTAAGACATATTACGTTGTACTTACACTGTTATCTAACTCAATAAAGACATATTACGTTGTACCTACACTGTTATCTAACCCAATAAAGACATATTACGTTGTATCATTGTTATCTAACCCAATAAAGACATATTACGTTGTACTTCACTGTTATCTAACTCAATAAAGACACATTACGTTGTACTTCACTGTTATCTAACCCAATAAAGACATATTACGTTGTACTTCACTGTTATCTAACCCAATAAAGACATATTACGTTGTACTTCACTGTTATCTAACCCAATAAAGACATATTACGTTGTACTTCACTGTTATCTAACCCAATAAAGACATATTACGTTGTACTTCACTGTTATCTAACCCAATAAAGACATATTACGTTGTACTTCACTGTTATCTAACCCAATAAAGACATATTACGTTGTACTTCACTGTTATCTAACCCAATAAAGACATATTACGTTGTACTTCACTGCTATCTATCCTAATAAAGACATATTACGTTGTACTTCACTGTTATCTAACCCAATAAAGACATATTACGTTGTACTTCACTGTTATCTAACCCAATAAAGACATATTACGTTGTACTTCACTGTTATCTAACCCAATAAAGACATATTGCGTTGTACTTCACTGTTATCTAACCCAATAAAGACATATTACGTTGTATCACTGTTATCTAACCCAATAAAGACATATTACGTTGTACTTCACTGTTATCTAACTCAATAAAGACATATTACGTTGTACTTACACTGTTATCTAACCCAATAAAGACATATTACGTTGTACTTCACTGTTATCTAACCCAATAAAGACATATTACGTTGTACTTACACTGTTATCTAACCCAATAAAGACATATTACGTTGTAATTACACTGTTATCTAACTCAATAAAGACATATTACGTTGTACTTCACTGTTATCTAACCCAATAAAGACATATTACGTTGTACTTCACTGTTATCTAACCCAATAAAGACATATTACGTTGTACTTCACTGTTATCTAACCCAATAAAGACATATTACGTTGTACTTCACTGTTATCTAACCCAATAAAGACATATTACGTTGTACTTACACTGTTATCTAACCCAATAAAGACATATTACGTTGTACTTCACTGTTATCCAACCCAATAAAGACATATTACGTTGTACTTCACTGTTATCTAACCCAATAAAGACATATTACGTTGTACTTCACTGCTATCTAACCCAATAAAGACATATTACGTTGTACTTCACTGTTATCTAACTCAATAAAGACATATTGCGTTGTATCACTGTTATCTAACTCAATAAAGACATATTATGTTGTACTTCACTGTTATCTAACTCAATAAAGACATATTACGTTGTACTTACACTGTTATCTAACCCAATAAAGACATATTACGTTGTATCACTGTTATCTAACTCAATAAAGACATATTACGTTGTACTTCACTGTTATCTAACTCAATAAAGACATATTACGTTGTACTTACACTGTTATCTAACCCAATAAAGACATATTACGTTGTACATACACTGTTATCTAACTCAATAAAGACATATTACGTTGTACTTCACTGTTATCTAACTCAATAAAGACATATTACGTTGTACCTACACTGTTATCTAACCCAATAAAGACATATTACGTTGTATCATTGTTATCTAACCCAATAAAGACATATTACGTTGTACTTCACTGTTATCTAACCCAATAAAGACATATTACGTTGTACTTCACTGTTATCTAACCCAATAAAGACATATTACGTTGTACTTCACTGTTATCTAACCCAATAAAGACATATTACGTTGTACTTCACTGTTATCTAACCCAATAAAGACATATTACGTTGTACTTCACTGTTATCTAACCCAATAAAGACATATTACGTTGTACTTCACTGTTATCTAACCCAATAAAGACATATTACGTTGTACTTCACTGTTATCTAACCCAATAAAGACATATTACGTTGTACTTCTCTGCTATCTATCCCAATAAAGACATATTACTTTGTACTTCACTGTTATCTAACCCAATAAAGACAAATTACGTTGTACTTCACTGTTATCTAACCCAATAAAGACATATTACGTTGTACTTCACTGTTATCTAACCCAATAAAGACATATTACGTTGTACTTCACTGTTATCTAACCCAATAAAGACATATTACGTTGTATCACTGTTATCTAACCCAATAAAGACATATTACGTTGTACTTCACTGTTATCTAACCCAATAAAGACATATTACGTTGTACTTACACTGTTATCTAACCCAATAAAGACATATTACGTTGTACTTCACTGTTATCTAACCCAATAAAGACATATTACGTTGTACTTACACTGTTATCTAACCCAATAAAGACATATTACGTTGTACTTCACTGTTATCTAACCCAATAAAGACATATTACGTTGTACTTCACTGTTATCTAACTCAATAAAGACATATTACGTTGTACTTCACTGTTATCTAACCCAATAAAGACATATTACGTTGTACTTCACTGTTATCTAACCCAATAAAGACATATTACGTTGTACTTCACTGCTATCTAACCCAATAAAGACATATTACGTTGTACTTCACTGTTATCTAACCCAATAAAGACATATTACGTTGTACTTACACTGTTATCTAACCCAATAAAGACATATTACGTTGTACTTCACTGTTATCTAACCCAATAAAGACATATTACGTTGTACTTCACTGTTATCTAACCCAATAAAGACATATTACGTTGTACTTCACTGTTATCTAACTCAATAAAGACATATTACGTTGTACTTATACTGCTATCTAACCCAATTAAAAAATATTACGTTGTACTTCACTGTTATCTAACCCATTAAAGACATATTACGTTGTACTTCACTGCTATCTAACCCAATAAAGACATATTACGATGTACTTCACTGTTATCTAACTCAATAAAGACATATTACGTTGTATCACTGTTAGCTAACTCAATAAAGACATATTATGTGGTACTTCACTGTTATCTAACTCAATAAAGACATATTACGTTGTACTTACACTGTTATCTAACCCAATAAAGACATATTACGTTGTATCACTGTTATCTAACTCAATAAAGACATATTATGTTGTACTTCACTGTTATCTAACTCAATAAAGACATATTACGTTGTACTTACACTGTTATCTAACCCAATAAAGACATATTACATTGTATCACTGTTATCTAACTCAATAAAGACATATTACGTTGTACTTCACTGTTATCTAACCCAATAAAGACATATTACGTTGTACTTCACTGTTATCTAACCCAATAAAGACATATTACGTTGTACTTACACTGTTATCTAACTCAATAAAGACATATTACTTTGTACTTACACTGTTATCTAACTCAATAAAGACATATTACGTTGTACTTCACTGTTATCTAACCCAATAAAGACATATTACGTTGTACTTCACTGTTATCTAACCCAATAAAGACATATTGCGTTGTACTTCACTGTTATCTAACCCAATAAAGACATATTACGTTGTACTTCACTGTTATCTAACCCAATAAAGACATATTATGTTGTACTTCACTGTTATCTAACTCAATAAAGACATATTACGTTGTACTTCACTGTTATCTAACCCAATAAAGACATATTACGTTGTACTTACACTGTTATCTAACCCAATAAAGACATATTACGTTGTACTTCATTGTTATCTAACCCAATAAAGACATATTACGTTGTACTTACACTGTTATCTAACCCAATAAAGACATATTACGTAGTACTTCACCGTTATCTAACCCAATAAAGACATATTACGTTGTACTTACACTGTTATCTAACTCAATAAAGACATATTACGTTGTACTTCACTGTTATATAACCCAATAAAGACATATTACGTTGTACTTCACTGTTATCTAACCCAATAAAGACATATTACGTTGTACTTCACTGTTATCTAACCCAATAAAGACATATTACGTTGTACTTCACTGTTATCTAACCCAATTAAGACATATTACGTTGTACTTACACTGTTATCTAACCCAATAAAGACATATTACGTTGTACTTCACTGTAATCTAACCCAATTAAGACATATTACGTTGTACTTACACTGTTATCTAACCCAATAAAGACATATTACGTTGTACTTCACTGTTATCTAACTCAATAAAGACATATTACGTTGTACTTCACTGTTATCTAACTCAATAAAGACATATTACGTTGTACTTATACTGCTATCTAACCCAATTAAAACATATTACGTTGTACTTCACTGTTAACTAACCCAATAAAGACATATTACGTTGTACTTCACTGCTATCTAACCCAATAGAGACATATTACGTTGTACTTCACTGTTATCTAACTCAATAAAGACATATTACGTTGTATCACTGTTATCTAACTCAATAAAGCCATATTATGTTGTACTTCACTGTTATCTAATCAATAAAGACATATTACGTTGTACTTACACTGTTATCTAACCCAATAAAGACATATTACGTTGTATCACTGTTATCTAACTCAATAAAGACATATTACGTTGTACTTCACTGTTATCTAACTCAATAAAGACATATTACGTTGTACTTACACTGTTATCTAACCCAATAAAGACATATTACGTTGTACATACACTGTTATCTAACTCAATAAAGACATATTACGTTGTACTTCACTGTTATCTAACTCAATAAAGACATATTACGTTGTACCTACACTGTTATCTAACCCAATAAAGACATATTACGTTGTATCATTGTTATCTAACCCAATAAAGACATATTACGTTGTACTTCACTGTTATCTAACTCAATAAAGACACATTACGTTGTACTTCACTGTTATCTAACCCAATAAAGACATATTACGTTGTACTTCACTGTTATCTAACCCAATAAAGACATATTACGTTGTACTTCACTGTTATCTAACCCAATAAAGACATATTACGTTGTACTTCACTGTTATCTAACCCAATAAAGACATATTACGTTGTATCACTGTTATCTAACCCAATAAAGACATATTACGTTGTACTTCACTGTTATCTAACTCAATAAAGACATATTACGTTGTACTTACACTATTATCTAACCCAATAAAGACATATTACGTTGTACTTCACTGTTATCTAACCCAATAAAGACATATTACGTTGTACTTCACTGTTATCTAACTCAATAAAGACATATTACGTTGTACTTCACTGTTATCTAACCCAATAAAGATATATTACGTTGTACTTCACTGTTATCTAACTCAATAAAGACATATTACGTTGTACTTCACTGTTATCTAACCCAATAAAGACATATTACGTTGTACTTCACTGTTATCTAACCCAATAAAGACATATTACGTTGTACTTCACTGTTATCTAAACCAGTAAAGACATATTACGTTGTACTTCACTGTTATCTAACCCAATAAAGACATATTACGTTGTACTTCACTACTATCTAACCCAATAAAGACATATTACGTTGTACTTCACTGTTATCTAACCCAATAAAGACATATTACGTTGTACTTCACTGTTATCTAACCCAATAAAGACATATTACGTTGTACTTCACTGTTATCTAACCCAATAAAGACATATTACGTTGTACTTCACTGTTATCTAACCCAATAAAGACATATTACGTTGTATCACTGTTATCTAACCCAATAAAGACATATTACGTTGTACTTCACTGTTATCTAACTCAATAAAGACATATTACGTTGTACTTACACTGTTATCTAACCCAATAAAGACATATTACGTTGTACTTCACTGTTATCTAACCCAATAAAGACATATTACGTTGTACTTACACTGTTATCTAACTCAATAAAGACATATTACGTTGTACTTCACTGTTATCTAACCCAATAAAGATATATTACGTTGTACTTCACTGTTATCTAACTCAATAAAGACATATTACGTTGTACTTCACTGTTATCTAACCCAATAAAGACATATTACGTTGTACTTCACTGTTGTCTAACCCAATAAAGACATATTACGTTGTACTTCACTGTTATCTAACCCAATAAAGACATATTACGTTGTACTTCACTGTTATCTAACCCAATAAAGACATATTACGTTGTACTTCACTGTTATCTAACCCAATAAAAACATATTACGTTGTACTTACACTGTTATCTAACTCAATAAAGACATATTACGTTGTACTTCACTGTTATCTAACCCAATAAAGACATATTACGTTGTACTTCACTGTTATCTAACCCAATAAAGACATATTACGTTGTACCTCACTGTTATCTAACCCAATAAAGACATATTATGTTGTACTTCACTGTTATCTAAACCAATAAAGACATATTACGTTGTACTTACACTGTTATCTAACCCAATAAAGACATATTACGTTGTACTTCACTATTATCTAACTCAATAAAGACATATTACGTTGTACTTCACTGTTATCTAACCCAATAAAGACATATTACGTTGTACTTCACTGTTATCTAACCCAATAAAGACATATTACGTTGTACTTCACTGTTATCTAACCCAATAAAGACATATTACGTTGTAATTACACTGTTATCTAACCCAATAAAGACATAATACGTTGTACTTCACTGCTATATAACCAAATAAAGACATATTACGTTGTACTTCACTGTTATCTAACCCAATAAAGACATATTACGTTGTACATGCAGTAAGAATATATTATACATAATAGTAATATGATATCAATATATTCAGGTGAAATGACTCTCGAAATTGAATTCTATTCCTCACAATAGAATAATGTTTAAAGCTTTGAAATTTATATTTAAATGTCTTATTTTGGTATTGATATGTTTATTTATTTTGACTTTATATGACAATTTTTTCATATAAATCGCATTGAAGTTGCATAGAATTAAAAACTAAAAGATGATACTATATTGCTTTCATATTTCCCTAAACTAAATATTAGCAGATGATATTGAAGTCAATGATTTAATGTTCAGACAAAATGTCGTGGGAAAGTCATTTTTTTGTGTACTTTCTATGGATCATTTAAGGCGATATTTGGACTTGAAATATATACGTCATTCATAAAAACTTTTAGACTGAAATGAAATTATCATTTGAAAGTCAACACTTGAAGTCAACACTTGAAATACTATTTTGAAGTACATTAAACACTTATTATTACAAACAACTACAGCACTACAGATAGATTATCATAATAATGATAACTTTGTCAATGAATTAATGAGGAAAAACATAATATTACCAACAATAAGGGACTTTGTAGCTGGAATGAAAAGGCAGTTATCCAATTTAGTACGTACGACGTGTTTCTGAAATATCAGCCTTCATCAGGTACGACCATTGCCGTGACTTAATATCAGTCTTCATCAGGTAGGTACGATCATTGCCGTGACTTAATATCAGCCTTCATAAGGTACGATCATTGCCGTGACTTAATAGCAGCCTTCATCAGGTACGATCATTGCCGTGATTTAATAGCAGCCTTCATCGGGTACTACTAAACAGAGTCCGGAAGAGTCCGAAGAAGTCCGGTAGAGTCCGGAGGCTTAATATTAGTTTATATGTATATTAAATGATGTATTCCTGTGGTATTGGTTGTTTTTTTATTTATTTCTTATAATTTCCAACAAAATAAATACTAAATAATAGGTTTTTATTGAAATATACAAGGTGATCAGCAATCGTTCATAGATTCAAAATGGCGGATATAGAGTCCGGTAGCAATATCGTCGATTTACAGCATGTATTCTGTACATTTAATGATTGATTATTATTGTATATGTGTTTATCTATAGGCATTTTATCAAAGATTGAATAAAATACCAAGTAACGTGGAAATATTCATATATACAAGATGATATGTAAATAGAGTCCGGTATTCAAAATGCGGACAACAGAGTCCGGTACGATTTATGTTGATTTAATATGTGTATACTGTATATAAATCAATGGTTATAGTTATTCTGTTGGTGTACATTAGAGAAAACATATGTAATAAAATTGTGTCAAATGAAAGTGATGTAAAGTGTAAATTGTTCAGTAGTTGTTGGGATTAAGGAAATGACAACAATGTCTACACTAATTTTGGAACAAATCCGGAATAAATATTCTGCACTGTAAGAAATAAGAACGACGATAAAAACTATTTTAAATATTCGGCTTCGGCACTATAAGAAATAAGAATATTTCTAAATAGAACGACGATAAAAACTATTTTAAATATTCTGCACTGTAAGAAATAAGAATATTTCTAAATAGAACGATGATAAAACGCTATTATATAAAATCAGTGCTATCTGATTAATTATAATTACGATGTGCACTGATCAAAGATCAAATGAGAAGTGATTGCTAAATAACTACCAATGATGACACTGTTTTGACAGTACACAGTAATTTGTGATCTTGAACTTTATCATTTACAGGAGGATGGCTTTTCATTCAAATTAGAATCCCAAACTGTATACATTGTGTAGACTAATTAGGAAATTGTATATAACAAAAGTTTTATGGCTTCTTTGACATCTGTCACCTTACAGCTAATAAAAAGAATCCTAGTAGACATTTAGACAGTTTATTTTATGTTGCAAATTGGAAATTCAGTTAAAATTTGCATAATGTGAATGAATTGTAAATATATTTATTTAATTTTTTTTAATAAAATACCCAAAATTGTTATTAAATCCATAATTTCATTAAATAAAAGTCTTAAAAGTTTGGAAATTGTAAGTTATAACATCTGTTCTTCGTAGGAACTTACAAACCGCCACGATCGGAAAAAGAAAAAATGAGATAATATTTTCTTTATATAGTTTTATTTGAAAATTTTTAATTAGAGTAAAAATCCAACTTTATTGCCACATTATTGTAATTTCAGTACTGAAAATTATGATTAAATCCAGATTTTCATGTAAGTAACACTTATAACTATGTAATTAGTAGATTATGGCTTCTTTTCTTCATGTCCGCCGGCAAATAGCCGCGATTGAGAAAAGAAGAACAGTGATAATATTAGCTAAACTATATCGCTTTTATTATTATTATTTTTTATTTCTCTATAGGTAGCATTTAAAACGACATAAATAGCAGAACCACGTTATCGCCACAATAGATAACCCCGGATAATATTCATACGTTTACCGATTTCACATCGTTACTTATACACCAGAAAAACAAAAATATCAGAAAAGTCGAAAAGAAGAACAAGGATAATATTTGCTAAAATATATCGTTTTAAATAAATATTTTTGTAATAAAGTAAAGAAAATGATGATTAAATCCAGGTTTTCATGTAAATCACACTCAAAACTAAGTAAAACGTAGAATATGACTTCTTTTCTTCATGTCGATCTGCAAATCGCCGCGATTGGGAAAAGAAGAACAATGATCATATTTGCTGAAATATATCGTTTTAAATATTTGTTTTTGTAATAAAGTAAAGAAATCTAGATTTTCATATATCTGTTTTCTCTAATGTACACCAACAGAATAACTATAAACATTGATTTATATACAGTATACACATATTAAATCAGCATAAATCGCACCGGACTCTGTTGTCCGCCATTTTGAATACCGGACTCTATTTACATATCATCTTGTATATATGAATATTTCCACGTTATTTGGTATTTTATTCAATCTTTGATAAAATGCCTATAGATAAACACATATACAATAATAATCAATCATTAAATGTACAGAATACATGCTGTAAATCGACGATATTGCTACCGGACTCTATATCCGCCATTTTGAATCAATGAACGATTGCTGATCACCTTGTATATTTCAATAAAAACCTATTATTTAGTATTTATTTTGTTGGAAATTATAAGAAATAAATAAAAAAAACAACCAATATCACAGGAATACATCATTTAATATACATATAAACTAATATTAAGCCTCCGACTCTACCGGACTTCTCCGGACTCTTCCGGACTCTGTTTAGTAGTACCGGCCTTCATCAGGTACGATCATTACCGTGACTTACGACAGAGCCTTCATCAGGTACGATCATTACCGTGACTTACGACAGAGCCTTCATCAGGTACGATCATTGCTGTGACTTACGACAGACAGGTCAGTAGTTTTCTCCACCAATAAAACTGACCACGACGATATAACTGACATATTGTTGAAAATGGCATTAAAAACACCATACACCAAACCCAACATCTACACAAGTCTGTATATTATAGGTGTACATTATAATTTATAACTGACCAATCAGACCTGAGTTTACAATTCTACAAACATATATTATTTCTTTGATTGTTATCCTATATCATTATGCTAAATAAACGTTAGAGAACACCGAAGAGCCAATCAAAAATGGACAATCCAGAGAAACTGGCAACATAGGGTAAAGAAGACGAAGAAAAACAAAACAAAAACACAACACAATATGTGTTGGACACCACGTTCACTATGCGTATGTACTATAATCGTTTAATCTATTCCTATATCGAAACGCTGGTATAAGCAAAATGATTTTAATATAAACAGAACAATGGGTAAAAAAAGGCATCGTCAGTCACGCTCCAAGTCAAAATATTGGAAAATCAAATAACTTGTCTAAAGGCAATGAAAACAAAGGTCCTGAACATAATAACTAAAATCTGTCAACTCTGCCCTGGGGAGAGGAAGGTTATAGTTTTCATAATGATATATTTTATAGACTACGATTCCATTAAATATAGTTATTGATAAATAAATTAACTATATTTGTTAAACAAACATAACCTATTACATATTGACCTGTACCCAACTGAAATACACATTTAGAACTCAAACTGATTCCACGCCATATATCTGTCAAAAAATAAACTGATTCCGCACCATATATCTGTCATGATTCCGTGCCATATATCTGTCATGATTCCGTGCCATATATCTGTCATGATTCCTCGCCATATATCTGTCATGATTCCGCGCCATATATCTGTTATGATTCCGCACCATATATCTGTCATGATTCCGCGCCATATATCTGTCATGATTCCGTGCCATATATCTGTCATGATTCTGTGCCATATATTTGTCATGATTCCACACCATATATCTGTCATGATTCCGCACCATATATCTGTCATGATTCCGCACCATATATCTGTCATGATTCCGCACCATATATCTGTCATGATTCTGCACCATATATCTGTCATGATTCCGCACCATATATCTGTCATGATTCCGCACCATATATCTGTCATGATTCCGCACCATATATCTGTCATGATTCCGCACCATATATCTGTCATGATTCCGTGCCATATATCTGTCATGATTCCGCACCATATATCTGTCATGATTCCGCACCATATATCTGTCATGATTCCGCACCATATATCTGTCATGATTCCACACCATATATCTGTCATGATTCTGCACCATATATCTGTCATGATTCCGCACCATATATCTGTCATGATTCCACACCATATATCTGTCATGATTCTGCACCATATATCTGTCATGATTCCGCACCATATATCTGTCATGATTCCGCACCATATATCTGTCATGATTCCGCACCATATATCTGTCATGATACCGCACCATATATCTGTCACGATTCCACACCATATATCTGTCATGATTCCGCACCATATATCTGTCATGATTCCGCACCATATATCTGTCATGATTCCGCACCATATATCTGTCATGATTCCGCACCATATATCTGTCATGATTCCGCACCATATATCTGTCATGATTCCACACCATATATCTGTCATGATTCTGCACCATATATCTGTCATGATTCCGCACCATATATCTGTCATGATTCCACACCATATATCTGTCATGATTCCGCACCATATATCTGTCATGATTCCGCACCATATATCTGTCATGATTCCGCACCATATATCTGTCATGATTCCACACCATATATCTGTCATGATTCCACACCATATATCTGTCATGATTCCGCACCATATATCTGTCATGATTCCGCACCATATATCTGTCATGATTCCGTGCCATATATCTGTCATGATTCCGTGCCATATATCTGTCATGATTCCTCGCCATATATCTATCATGATTCCGCGCCATATATCTGTTATGATTCCGCACCATATATCTGTCATGATTCCGCGCCATATATCTGTCATGATTCCGTGCCATATATCTGTCATGATTCTGTGCCATATATTTGTCATGATTCCACACCATATATCTGTCATGATTCCGCACCATATATCTGTCATGATTCCGCACCATATATCTGTCATGATTCCGCACCATATATCTGTCATGATTCTGCACCATATATCTGTCATGATTCCGCACCATATATCTGTCATGATTCCGCACCATATATCTGTCATGATTCCGCACCATATATCTGTCATGATTCCGCACCATATATCTGTCATGATTCCGTGCCACATATCTGTCATGATTCCGCACCATATATCTGTCATGATTCCGCACCATATATCTGTCATGATTCCGCACCATATATCTGTCATGATTCCACACCATATATCTGTCATGATTCTGCACCATATATCTGTCATGATTCCGCACCATATATCTGTCATGATTCCACACCATATATCTGTCATGATTCTGCACCATATATCTGTCATGATTCCGCACCATATATCTGTCATGATTCCGCACCATATATCTGTCATGATTCCGCACCATATATCTGTCATGATACCGCACCATATATCTGTCACGATTCCACACCATATATCTGTCATGATTCCGCACCATATATCTGTCATGATTCCGCACGATATATCTGTCATGATTCCGCACCATATATCTGTCATGATTCCGCACCATATATCTGTCATGATTCCGCACCATATATCTGTCATGATTCCACACCATATATCTGTCATGATTCTGCACCATATATCTGTCATGATTCCGCACCATATATCTGTCATGATTCCACACCATATATCTGTCATAATTCCGCACCATATATCTGTCATGATTCCGCACCATATATCTGTCATGATTCCGCACCATATATCTGTCATGATTCCGCACCATATATCTGTCATGATTCCACACCATATATCTGTCATGATTCCACACCATATATCTGTCATGATTCCGCACCATATATCTGTCATGATTCCGCACCATATATCTGTCATGATTCCGTGCCATATATCTGTCATGATTCCGTGCCATATATCTGTCATGATTCCTCGCCATATATCTGTCATGATTCCGCGCCATATATCTGTTATAATTCCGCACCATATATCTGTCATGATTCCGCGCCATATATCTGTCATGATTCCGTGCCATATATCTGTCATGATTCTGTGCCATATATTTGTCATGATTCCACACCATATATCTGTCATGATTCCGCACCATATATCTGTCATGATTCCGCACCATATATCTGTCATGATTCCGCACCATATATCTGTCATGATTCTGCACCATATATCTGTCATGATTCCGCACCATATATCTGTCATGATTCCGCACCATATATCTGTCATGATTCCGCACCATATATCTGTCATGATTCCGCACCATATATCTGTCATGATTCCGTGCCATATATCTGTCATGATTCCGCACCATATATCTGTCATGATTCCGCACCATATATCTGTCATGATTCCGCACCATATATCTGTCATGATTCCACACCATATATCTGTCATGATTCTGCACCATATATCTGTCATGATTCCGCACCATATATCTGTCATGATTCCACACCATATATCTGTCATGATTCTGCACCATATATCTGTCATGATTCCGCACCATATATCTGTCATGATTCCGCACCATATATCTGTCATGATTCCGCACCATATATCTGTCATGATACCGCACCATATATCTGTCACGATTCCACACCATATATCTGTCATGATTCCGCACCATATATCTGTCATGATTCCGCACCATATATCTGTCATGATTCCGCACCATATATCTGTCATGATTCCGCACCATATATCTGTCATGATTCCGCACCATATATCTGTCATGATTCCACACCATATATCTGTCATGATTCTGCACCATATATCTGTCATGATTCCGCACCATATATCTGTCATGATTCCACACCATATATCTGTCATGATTCCGCACCATATATCTGTCATGATTCCGCACCATATATCTGTCATGATTCCGCACCATATATCTGTCATGATTCCGCACCATATATCTGTCATGATTCCACACCATATATCTGTCATGATTCCACACCATATATCTGTCATGATTCCGCACCATATATCTGTCATGATTCCGCACCATATATCTGTCATGATTCCACACCATATATCTGTCATGATTCCGCACCATATATCTGTCATGATTCCGCACCATATATCTGTCATGATTCCACACCATATATCTGTCATGATTCCGCACCATATATCTGTCATGATTCCACACCATATATCTGTCATGATTCCGCAACATATATCTGTCATGATTCTGCACCATATATCTGTCATGATTCCGCACCATATATCTGTCATGATTCCACACCATATATCTGTCATGATTCCACACCATATATCTGTCATGATTCCGCACCATATATCTGTCATGATTCCGCACCATATATCTGTCATGATTCCACACCATATATCTGTCATGATTCCGCACCATATATCTGTCATGATTCCGCACCATATATCTGTCATGATTCCACACCATATATCTGTCATGATTCCGCACCATATATCTGTCATGATTCCACACCATATATCTGTCATGATTCCGCAACATATATCTGTCATGATTCCGCACCATATATCTGTCATGATTCCGCACCATATATCTGTCATGATTCCACACCATATATCTGTCATGATTCCGCACCATATATCTGTCATGATTCCACACCATATATCTGTCATGATTCCGCAACATATATCTGTCATGATTCCGCACCATATATCTGTCATGATTCCGCACCATATATCTGTCATGATTCCGCAACATATATCTGTCATGATTCCGCACCATATATCTGTCATGATTCCGCACCATATATCTGTCATGATTCCACACCATATATCTGTCATGATTCCGCACCATATATCTGTCATGATTCCGCACCATATATCTGTCATGATTCCACACCATATATCTGTCATGATTCCGCACCATATATCTGTCATGATTCCACACCATATATCTGTCATGATTCCGCAACATATATCTGTCATGATTCCGCACCATATATCTGTCATGATTCCGCACCATATATCTGTCATGATTCCACACCATATATCTGTCATGATTCCGCACCATATATCTGTCATGATTCCACACCATATATCTGTCATGATTCCGCACCATATATCTGTCATGATTCCGCAACATATATCTGTCATGATTCCGCACCATATATCTGTCATGATTCCGCACCATATATCTGTCATGATTCCGCACCATATATCTGTCATGATTCCGCAACATATATCTGTCATGATTCCGCACCATATATCTGTCATGATTCCGCACCATATATCTGTCATGATTCCGCACCATATATCTGTCATGATTCCGCAACATATATCTGTCATGATTCCGCACCATATATCTGTCATGATTCCGCACCATATATCTGTCATGATTCCACACCATATATCTGTCATGATTCTGCACCATATATCTGTCATGATTCCGCACCATATATCTGTCATGATTCCACACCATATATCTGTCATGATTCCGCACCATATATCTGTCATGATTCCGCACCATATATCTGTCATGATTCCGCACCATATATCTGTCATGATTCCGCACCATATATCTGTCATGATTCCACACCATATATCTGTCATGATTCCACACCATATATCTGTCATGATTCCGCACCATATATCTGTCATGATTCCGCACCATATATCTGTCATGATTCCACACCATATATCTGTCATGATTCCGCACCATATATCTGTCATGATTCCGCACCATATATCTGTCATGATTCCACACCATATATCTGTCATGATTCCGCACCATATATCTGTCATGATTCCACACCATATATCTGTCATGATTCCGCAACATATATCTGTCATGATTCTGCACCATATATCTGTCATGATTCCGCACCATATATCTGTCATGATTCCACACCTTATATCTGTCATGATTCCACACCATATATCTGTCATGATTCCGCACCATATATCTGTCATGATTCCGCACCATATATCTGTCATGATTCCACACCATATATCTGTCATGATTCCGCACCATATATCTGTCATGATTCCGCACCATATATCTGTCATGATTCCACACCATATATCTGTCATGATTCCGCACCATATATCTGTCATGATTCCGTGCCATATATCTGTCATGATTCTGTGCCATATATTTGTCATGATTCCACACCATATATCTGTCATGATTCCGCACCATATATCTGTCATGATTCCGCACCATATATCTGTCATGATTCCGCACCATATATCTGTCATGATTCTGCACCATATATCTGTCATGATTCCGCACCATATATCTGTCATGATTCCGCACCATATATCTGTCATGATTCCGCACCATATATCTGTCATGATTCCGCACCATATATCTGTCATGATTCCGTGCCATATATCTGTCATGATTCCGCACCATATATCTGTCATGATTCCGCACCATATATCTGTCATGATTCCGCACCATATATCTGTCATGATTCCACACCATATATCTGTCATGATTCTGCACCATATATCTGTCATGATTCCGCACCATATATCTGTCATGATTCCACACCATATATCTGTCATGATTCTGCACCATATATCTGTCATGATTCCGCACCATATATCTGTCATGATTCCGCACCATATATCTGTCATGATTCCGCACCATATATCTGTCATGATACCGCACCATATATCTGTCACGATTCCACACCATATATCTGTCATGATTCCGCACCATATATCTGTCATGATTCCGCACCATATATCTGTCATGATTCCGCACCATATATCTGTCATGATTCCGCACCATATATCTGTCATGATTCCGCACCATATATCTGTCATGATTCCACACCATATATCTGTCATGATTCTGCACCATATATCTGTCATGATTCCGCACCATATATCTGTCATGATTCCACACCATATATCTGTCATGATTCCGCACCATATATCTGTCATGATTCCGCACCATATATCTGTCATGATTCCGCACCATATATCTGTCATGATTCCGCACCATATATCTGTCATGATTCCACACCATATATCTGTCATGATTCCACACCATATATCTGTCATGATTCCGCACCATATATCTGTCATGATTCCGCACCATATATCTGTCATGATTCCGTGCCATATATCTGTCATGATTCCGTGCCATATATCTGTCATGATTCCTCGCCATATATCTGTCATGATTCCGCGCCATATATCTGTTATGATTCCGCACCATATATCTGTCATGATTCCGCGCCATATATCTGTCATGATTCCGTGCCATATATCTGTCATGATTCTGTGCCATATATTTGTCATGATTCCACACCATATATCTGTCATGATTCCGCACCATATATCTTTCATGATTCCGCACCATATATCTGTCATGATTCCGCACCATATATCTGTCATGATTCTGCACCATATATCTGTCATGATTCCGCACCATATATCTGTCATGATTCCGCACCATATATCTGTCATGATTCCGCACCATATATCTGTCATGATTCCGCACCATATATCTGTCATGATTCCGTGCCATATATCTGTCATGATTCCGCACCATATATCTGTCATGATTCCACACCATATATCTGTCATGATTCCGCACCATATATCTGTCATGATTCCGCAACATATATCTGTCATGATTCCGCACCATATATCTGTCATGATTCCGCACCATATATCTGTCATGATTCCGCACCATATATCTGTCATGATTCCGCAACATATATCTGTCATGATTCCGCACCATATATCTGTCATGATTCCGCACCATATATCTGTCATGATTCCGCACCATATATCTGTCATGATTCCGCAACATATATCTGTCATGATTCCGCACCATATATCTGTCATGATTCCGCACCATATATCTGTCATGATTCCACACCATATATCTGTCATGATTCTGCACCATATATCTGTCATGATTCCGCACCATATATCTGTCATGATTCCACACCATATATCTGTCATGATTCCGCACCATATATCTGTCATGATTCCGCACCATATATCTGTCATGATTCCGCACCATATATCTGTCATGATTCCGCACCATATATCTGTCATGATTCCACACCATATATCTGTCATGATTCCACACCATATATCTGTCATGATTCCGCACCATATATCTGTCATGATTCCGCACCATATATCTGTCATGATTCCACACCATATATCTGTCATGATTCCGCACCATATATCTGTCATGATTCCGCACCATATATCTGTCATGATTCCACACCATATATCTGTCATGATTCCGCACCATATATCTGTCATGATTCCACACCATATATCTGTCATGATTCCGCAACATATATCTGTCATGATTCTGCACCATATATCTGTCATGATTCCGCACCATATATCTGTCATGATTCCACACCTTATATCTGTCATGATTCCACACCATATATCTGTCATGATTCCGCACCATATATCTGTCATGATTCCGCACCATATATCTGTCATGATTCCACACCATATATCTGTCATGATTCCGCACCATATATCTGTCATGATTCCGCACCATATATCTGTCATGATTCCACACCATATATCTGTCATGATTCCGCACCATATATCTGTCATGATTCCGTGCCATATATCTGTCATGATTCTGTGCCATATATTTGTCATGATTCCACACCATATATCTGTCATGATTCCGCACCATATATCTGTCATGATTCCGCACCATATATCTGTCATGATTCCGCACCATATATCTGTCATGATTCTGCACCATATATCTGTCATGATTCCGCACCATATATCTGTCATGATTCCGCACCATATATCTGTCATGATTCCGCACCATATATCTGTCATGATTCCGCACCATATATCTGTCATGATTCCGTGCCATATATCTGTCATGATTCCGCACCATATATCTGTCATGATTCCGCACCATATATCTGTCATGATTCCGCACCATATATCTGTCATGATTCCACACCATATATCTGTCATGATTCTGCACCATATATCTGTCATGATTCCGCACCATATATCTGTCATGATTCCACACCATATATCTGTCATGATTCTGCACCATATATCTGTCATGATTCCGCACCATATATCTGTCATGATTCCGCACCATATATCTGTCATGATTCCGCACCATATATCTGTCATGATACCGCACCATATATCTGTCACGATTCCACACCATATATCTGTCATGATTCCGCACCATATATCTGTCATGATTCCGCACCATATATCTGTCATGATTCCGCACCATATATCTGTCATGATTCCGCACCATATATCTGTCATGATTCCGCACCATATATCTGTCATGATTCCACACCATATATCTGTCATGATTCTGCACCATATATCTGTCATGATTCCGCACCATATATCTGTCATGATTCCACACCATATATCTGTCATGATTCCGCACCATATATCTGTCATGATTCCGCACCATATATCTGTCATGATTCCGCACCATATATCTGTCATGATTCCGCACCATATATCTGTCATGATTCCACACCATATATCTGTCATGATTCCACACCATATATCTGTCATGATTCCGCACCATATATCTGTCATGATTCCGCACCATATATCTGTCATGATTCCGTGCCATATATCTGTCATGATTCCGTGCCATATATCTGTCATGATTCCTCGCCATATATCTGTCATGATTCCGCGCCATATATCTGTCATGATTCCGCACCATATATCTGTCATGATTCCGCGCCATATATCTGTCATGATTCCGTGCCATATATCTGTCATGATTCTGTGCCATATATTTGTCATGATTCCACACCATATATCTGTCATGATTCCGCACCATATATCTGTCATGATTCCGCACCATATATCTGTCATGATTCCGCACCATATATCTGTCATGATTCTGCACCATATATCTGTCATGATTCCGCACCATATATCTGTCATGATTCCGCACCATATATCTGTCATGATTCCGTGCCATATATCTGTCATGATTCTGTGCCATATATTTGTCATGATTCCACACCATATATCTGTCATGATTCCGCACCATATATCTGTCATGATTCCGCACCATATATCTGTCATGATTCCGCACCATATATCTGTCATGATTCCGCACCATATATCTGTCATGATTCCGTGCCATATATCTGTCATGATTCCGCACCATATATCTGTCATGATTCCGCACCATATATCTGTCATGATTCCGCACCATATATCTGTCATGATTCCACACCATATATCTGTCATGATTCTGCACCATATATCTGTCATGATTCCGCACCATATATCTGTCATGATTCCACACCATATATCTGTCATGATTCTGCACCATATATCTGTCATGATTCCGCACCATATATCTGTCATGATTCCGCACCATATATCTGTCATGATTCCGCACCATATATCTGTCATGATACCGCACCATATATCTGTCACGATTCCACACCATATATCTGTCATGATTCCGCACCATATATCTGTCATGATTCCGCACCATATATCTGTCATGATTCCGCACCATATATCTGTCATGATTCCGCACCATATATCTGTCATGATTCCGCACCATATATCTGTCATGATTCCACACCATATATCTGTCATGATTCTGCACCATATATCTGTCATGATTCCGCACCATATATCTGTCATGATTCCACACCATATATCTGTCATGATTCCGCACCATATATCTGTCATGATTCCGCACCATATATCTGTCATGATTCCGCACCATATATCTGTCATGATTCCGCACCATATATCTGTCATGATTCCACACCATATATCTGTCATGATTCCACACCATATATCTGTCATGATTCCGCACCATATATCTGTCATGATTCCGCACCATATATCTGTCATGATTCCACACCATATATCTGTCATGATTCCGCACCATATATCTGTCATGATTCCGCACCATATATCTGTCATGATTCCACACCATATATCTGTCATGATTCCGCACCATATATCTGTCATGATTCCACACCATATATCTGTCATGATTCCGCAACATATATCTGTCATGATTCTGCACCATATATCTGTCATGATTCCACACCATATATCTGTCATGATTCCGCACCATATATCTGTCATGATTCCGCACCATATATCTGTCATGATTCCACACCATATATCTGTCATGATTCCGCACCATATATCTGTCATGATTCCGCACCATATATCTGTCATGATTCCACACCATATATCTGTCATGATTCCGCACCATATATCTGTCATGATTCCACACCATATATCTGTCATGATTCCGCAACATATATCTGTCATGATTCCGCACCATATATCTGTCATGATTCCGCACCATATATCTGTCATGATTCCACACCATATATCTGTCATGATTCCGCACCATATATCTGTCATGATTCCACACCATATATCTGTCATGATTCCGCAACATATATCTGTCATGATTCCGCACCATATATCTGTCATGATTCCGCACCATATATCTGTCATGATTCCGCAACATATATCTGTCATGATTCCGCACCATATATCTGTCATGATTCCGCACCATATATCTGTCATGATTCCACACCATATATCTGTCATGATTCCGCACCATATATCTGTCATGATTCCGCACCATATATCTGTCATGATTCCACACCATATATCTGTCATGATTCCGCACCATATATCTGTCATGATTCCACACCATATATCTGTCATGATTCAGCAACATATATCTGTCATGATTCCGCACCATATATCTGTCATGATTCCGCACCATATATCTGTCATGATTCCACACCATATATCTGTCATGATTCCGCACCATATATCTGTCATGATTCCACACCATATATCTGTCATGATTCCGCACCATATATCTGTCATGATTCCGCAACATATATCTGTCATGATTCCGCACCATATATCTGTCATGATTCCGCACCATATATCTGTCATGATTCCGCACCATATATCTGTCATGATTCCGCAACATATATCTGTCATGATTCCGCACCATATATCTGTCATGATTCCGCACCATATATCTGTCATGATTCCGCACCATATATCTGTCATGATTCCGCACCATATATCTGTCATGATTCCACACCATATATCTGTCATGATTCCACACCATATATCTGTCATGATTCCACACCATATATCTGTCATGATTCCACACCATATATCTGTCATGATTCCACACCATATATCTGTCATGATTCCACACCATATATCTGTCATGATTCCGCACCATATATCTGTCATGATTCCACACCATATATCTGTCATGATTCCGCACCATATATCTGTCATGATTCCGCAACATATATCTGTCATGATTCCGCACCATATATCTGTCATGATTCCGCACCATATATCTGTCATGATTCCGCACCATATATCTGTCATGATTCCGCAACATATATCTGTCATGATTCCGCACCATATATCTGTCATGATTCCGCACCATATATCTGTCATGATTCCGCACCATATATCTGTCATGATTCCGCACCATATATCTGTCATGATTCCACACCATATATCTGTCATGATTCCACACCATATATCTGTCATGATTCCACACCATATATCTGTCATGATTCCGCACCATATATCTGTCATGATTCCACACCATATATCTGTCATGATTCCGCAACATATATCTGTCATGATTCCGCACCATATATCTGTCATGATTCCGCACCATATATCTGTCATGATTCCGCACCATATATCTGTCATGATTCCGCAACATATATCTGTCATGATTCCGCACCATATATCTGTCATGATTCCGCACCATATATCTGTCATGATTCCGCACCATATATCTGTCATGATTCCGCAACATATATCTGTCATGATTCCGCACCAAATATCTGTCATGATTCCACACCATATATCTGTCATGATTCCACACCATATATCTGTCATGATTCCACACCATATATCTGTCATGATTCCACACCATATATCTGTCATGATTCCGCACCATATATCTGTCATGATTCCACACCATATATCTGTCATGATTCCACACCATATATCTGTCATGATTCCACACCATATATCTGTCATGATTCCGCACCATATATCTGTCATGATTCCACACCATATATCTGTCATGATTCCGCACCATATATCTGTCATGATTCCGCAACATATATCTGTCATGATTCCGCACCATATATCTGTCATGATTCCGCACCATATATCTGTCATGATTCCGCACCATATATCTGTCATGATTCCGCAACATATATCTGTCATGATTCCGCACCATATATCTGTCATGATTCCGCACCATATATCTGTCATGATTCCGCACCATATATCTCTCATGATTCCACACCATATATCTGTCATGATTCCACACCATATATCTGTCATGATTCCACACCATATATCTGTCATGATTCCACACCATATATCTGTCATGATTCCGCAACATATATCTGTCATGATTCCACACCATATATCTGTCATGATTCCGCACCATATATCTGTCATGATTCCACACCATATATCTGTCATGATTCCGCACCATATATCTGTCATGATTCCACACCATATATCTGTCATGATTCCGCACCATATATCTGTCATGATTCCACACCATATATCTGTCATGATTCCACACCATATATCTGTCATGATTCCACACCATATATCTGTCATGATTCCGCACCATATATCTGTCATGATTCCACACCATATATCTGTCATGATTCCACACCATATATCTGTCATGATTCCACACCATATATCTGTCATGATTCCACACCATATATCTGTCATGATTCCGCACCATATATCTGTCATGATTCCACACCATATATCTGTCATGATTCCACACCATATATCTGTCATGATTCCACACCATATATCTGTCATGATTCCACACCATATATCTGTCATGATTCCGCAACATATATCTGTCATGATTCCACACCATATATCTGTCATGATTCCGCACCATATATCTGTCATGATTCCACACCATATATCTGTCATGATTCCGCACCATATATCTGTCATGATTCCACACCATATATCTGTCATGATTCCGCACCATATATCTGTCATGATTCCACACCATATATCTGTCATGATTCCACACCATATATCTGTCATGATTCCACACCATATATCTGTCATGATTCCGCACCATATATCTGTCATGATTCCACACCATATATCTGTCATGATTCCACACCATATATCTGTCATGATTCCACACCATATATCTGTCATGATTCCACACCATATATCTGTCATGATTCCGCACCATATATCTGTCATGATTCCACACCATATATCTGTCATGATTCCACACCATATATCTGTCATGATTCCACACCATATATCTGTCATGATTCCACACCATATATCTGTCAAAAAATGTCGGCTAAAAATTATATTTTGTTAAATGTTTTGTGCATCATTGTTTGCCTTTTTATTCTTTTTCTTTTTGACCATTTCATTATTCTTTTCTTCTTTTTCTTTTTGACCATTTCATTATTCTTTTCTTCTTTTTCTTTTTGATCATTTCATTGTTCTTTTCTTCTTTTTCTTTTTGATCATTTCATTGTTCTTTTCTTCTTTTTCTTTTTAATCATTTCATTGTTCTTTTCTTCTTTTTCTTTTTAATCATTTCATTGTTCTTTTCTTCTTTTTCTTTTTGACCATTTCATTATTCTTTTCTTCTTTTTCTTTTTGATTATTTCATTGTTCTTTTCTTCTTTTTCTTTTTGATCATTTCATTGTTCTTTTCTTCTTTGGTTTACCTCTTGTTATCTTCGTATTTCTGTTCTTCAATACGAGGTTGCACGGTATTCAATATGCGGTAGACTTATATGCCAAAAAGGTACAAAAGAACATCTTTTATTGATTTAGAAAAGCTAACACAATACCACAAGTATTTACATGATATAATAATACAATACCTACAACGTCTTATTGTGGCGGTATTTCACTCCATAAAATCACTCTTCCGATCTAATGAAACGAAAGGTTAAACAGTGGTGGTCAACCATCGATCTAATGAAAAGAAAGGTTAAACAGTGGTGGTCAACCATCGATCTAATGAAAAGAAAGGTTAAACAGTGGTGGTCAACCATCGATCTAATGAAAAGAAAGGTTAAACAGTGGTGGTCAACCATCGATCTAATGAAAAGAAAGGTTAAACAGTGGTGGTCAACCATCGATCTAATGAAAAGAAAGGTTAAACAGTGGTGATCAACCATCGATCTAATGAAACGAAAAGTTAAACAGTGGTGGTCAACCATCGATCTAATGAAAAGAAAGGTTAAACAGTGGTGATCAACCATCGATCTAATGAAACGAAAGGTTAAACAGTGGTGGTCAACCTTCGATCTAATGAAAAGAAAGGTTAAACAGTGGTGATCAACCATCGATCTAATGAAACGAAAGGTTAAACAGTGGTGGTCAACCATCGATCTAATGAACAGAAAGGTTAAACAGTGGTGATCAACTATCGATCTAATGAAAAGAAAGGTTAAACAGTGGTGGTCAACCATCGATCTAATGAAAAGAAAGGTTAAACAGTGGTGGTCAACCATCGATCTAATGAAAAGAAAGGTTAAACAGTGGTGATCAACCATCGATCTAATGAACAGAAAGGTTAAACAGTGGTGGTCAACCATCGATCTAATGAACAGAAAGGTTAAACAGTTGTGGTCAACCATCGATCTAATGAAAAGAAAGGTTAAACAGTGGTGGTCAACCATCGATCTAATGAAAAGAAAGGTTAAACAGTGGTGGTCAACCATTGATCTAATGAAAAGAAAGGTTAAACAGTTGTGGTCAACCATCGATCTAATGAAAAGAAAGGTTAAACAGTGGTGGTCAACCATCGATCTAATGAAAAGAAAGGTTAAACAGTGGTGGTCAACCATCGATCTAATGAAAAGAAAGGTTAAACAGTGGTGGTCAACCATCGATCTAATGAAAAGAAAGGTTAAACAGTGGTGATCAACCATTGATCTAATGAAAAGAAAGGTTAAACAGTGGTGGTCAACCATCGATCTAATGAAACGAAAGGTTAAACAGTGGTGATCAACCATCGATCTAATGAAAAGAAAGGTTAAACACTGGTGGTCAACCATCGATCTAATGAAAAGAAATGTTAAACAGTGGTGGTCAACCATCGATCTAATGAAAAGAAAGGTTAAACAGTGGTGGTCAACCATCGATCTAATGAAAAGAAAGGTTAAACAGTGGTGATCAACCATCGATCTAATGAAACGAAAGGTTAAACAGTGGTGGTCAACCATCGATCTAATGAAAAGAAAGGTTAAACAGTGGTTGTCAACCATCGATCTAATG